>ML325424.1:0-12667 GCA_005239505.1 Nicotiana paniculata
TTGATATACATTATATACAAAAGTATATTACATTCTCCCCTCACAAGTGGTTTAGGGTCAGGACCCAAATAATTCCATCTTGTTATTATTGATGTGCGGTGTATATTTTTATTAACACCATAATAGGACAAAGATGGATTCCCAAAATTGAGGAAGAAAGTTTTTCTAACATGAGGGAGAGACATGATAAACAGTTAAGAAAAAGTTACGTGAAATGAATTGTCATTTGTACATCTAGATCCTCGAATAAGATAGTATGAACTTGAAGTTCATAAAAAGATAATTCATTTACAGTATATTGCAAAGCATGCAGACACATTTGCTGACCCAAAGAAAGTAACTATATTCTCATTGCAAATGCTCCCATTAAGTCCTAGAAGGACAAAGTCTATGGTACGCTTAAAGCGATATAGACAAATTGGTTTCAAATAAACTTCTTGATAAAGAAGATGAGCAAGTGATCATAATAAAGGAGGCAAGTGATCTAGAAGATCACATGACATAACACTTCATAAAATCTCAAGAGAGGTTCAAGTACCTGCATATATGACCTTTTTTTTTAACCGATTAAATCGTAAGTTGCATCCTCAACTTCTGGACGGGTTCGAGAGTTTGGTTCGACTGAGACGGATGTCTCATCGGGTTCAGAAGGGGANCCTTTGGTTTTCACAACCAAAAAATTATTCTGAAGGTTTACAAGAAGATCAAAAAATAAGAGATTGTATCAAGAATTATGTAACATAGAAGAAAGGAGTGTAGGATTGGCTCGAGGGAATTGCACGTATAGAGATTCAAAAAAGAATCGATCTGATCCAGGTCATAATCTTTATGGGATTCCCAAAATTATTAATCGAAAGTCGACCGCGCGGAATCGAAGAATTACAAATGACCTTACAAAAAGAATTTAATTGTGTAAACCGAAAACTGAACATTGCTGTCACAAGAATTGCAAAACCTTATGGAAACCCTAATATTCTTGCAGNGTTTGGACCTACAGTTCAAACACTTAAAAGTATAAAGTCAATGATATGTGCAATCGGTTTTTGACATCTTATTTGTCTAGCATGACATGAAAACTTGATATGCATCTAATTAAAGTCTATTTATATGGCTTATATGACGATCCCTGAAGAATTTAAATCGCTTAAAGCATATACAATATTTGGTCATAAGTACCATATCCTAGGTGTTATTTGTGCACATATGTATCTTGCTATAACTATAAGTATGATAATGTGATAGCGAGGATTTTCAAGGTGCAACATTTTCATTGAAGTTAATATAGATGATTTATTCATCAAATCTCTGCTGGCGTCAACCTTCAAGAAGCTAGTGCACAAGATTGGGATGCGAAAGCTCAAGGATGTGAATTGATGCTCTCATCAAGGGGAGTTAATGCGCGTTGCACTCTTTTTCCCTTACGAGGTTTTTTTTCCACTGGGTTTTCCTTGCAAGGTTTTTAACGAGGCAACCAAAAAGCGCATTTCTAAACATGTGTACTCTTTTCCCTTTTCTAGAATTCTTTTTCCCATTGGGTTTTATTTTAGTTAAGGTTTTAACGAGGCAAATTATTTGTTGAATAGACATTCAAGGGGGAGTGTTATAAATAGAACTCTATTTAGAGTGAATGTCTATCTTCTAGAGAGTTCTACTTTGTGGCTAACTCATTTTTCTCCTTATAAATAGAGGGGTCTTACCCCATTGTAAATCATCCCAAAATTCAATAAGAATTTCCTCTCTCTTTCTCTGCAATATTGTTCTTGTTCTTTATTGTTTCATAACATAATTAATTTTCATCATCTCATTGACCTAAGTAAAACCGACCCCAAATTAAAATAAACTCACCCCCCATCCAAAGACCCGTGAACAAAAATATTTTTTCCTTAGTCTATCCCTCTTCTTCTCCATCTTCTATTTCTTTCTCCTCTTTCTTTTCAAAAGTACTCCAACATCCAGAACTCTCACACAATTATTTTTTCCCCAAGATTACAAAACCTTCTCTTACAGTTCATCACCTTTCTCTTCCTATTTTTTCCTCCATTAAATATACACATCGATGCTCCTATTTTTTTCATCACAGAAATACCACTCATCATCATTTTGTTTCTTACTACACTTCACTACTTCTTACAGTAAGCTCAACGAAGTGTTTATTACAGTCACCTTCTCCAATAAGCTGCATTCTCTCATACTCTCAGGATCTCAAATATTCCTCATGATTTACCGTTCTTTCTTGAAGTTGGCTGTGTTGACATAGCCTGACTATCATCCTTGTACGACAACTTAATTTATGGATATGACCGAATGTTCAGATTATGGCGAGCCAATGTAGAAGACAAAGGTCGAGGTCCTAGCAGAGATCAAATAGAACTCTGGGTATAATTGGAATTGGATGCAGAGTTGTCAGAAAATATAAACTAAAAAATATTGAAAATGCTCAATGACCATCACCATGTATAGTGATATTGTCCAAAGACCCGCTAGTGATATTATCCGCTCTATGCCTATTTTCTTACGGGTTTAAAACGCGTTACTAGGGTCTAAGGCTTGTTAACTTATATACCCATCATCCCTCTTGTGTTTTGTCGATGTGGGACTCTGTCTAAAGTCGGGGTGTTACACTCTCTTATGGACTCAGCATCCTCGTCGAGGTTTTCCCTACCGCATGGGATTCGCCTAGACTCAGCACCGAAGTCTGACCCGCGTAACCAGAATTTTCCTAAACTCAGCTGAACTCTGACCCATCATCGGCATGGCTGACACAAGAATGGCTCTGATACCATCTGTAGCAACCTAGCCTGCTAGTGATATTGTCCGTTACGGGTCTAGACCCTCACAGCTTTAAAATGTGTCACTAAGGTCTAAGGCTTATTAACTTATATACCCAGCATTCCTCTAATGTTTTGTCCTAAAGTCTGCGGTGTTACAGTTGGTGCCTAAAAATTTTAATTGTCTAAAAATAAAACTTTTATGGTGGTTGTGGTGATTATTCAAATGTAGTGCAAGACCAAAAAAAAAGAACGAGAAGAAGAAGATAGATGAACGCATAGACTCTTGGGAGGGGGGAGGGGGAGGACTGGGAAGAGATTAATAAGGTGATGCATTTTTTTGAGAAAAAGACGGTGCATGGAGAAGAGAAGAGCAATTTTTAGTTTTTTGTATATGGATTTTACAGACAGGTGGATTTTTAACTTGGTGGGTTTTAAGTTAGGACGATGGCACGTGAAAATAAATTAAAGTTTTTTCTACCAAACAGGATTGTTAGTCATAAGAATAAACTTGAGCCGAAAAAAAATGATGAGGGTAAAGTTTGCAAAATAGGTGGACAGAGCCTCCAATAATCCAGGGGCAGTTTTGGCCCATTTTCGATTTAATTGATATTCCTATGAAATTAATCTATTAGAATGCACTAAGATTACGATATTTAATTAAGCACAGTGACTAGGTATATTCCTATCTTAACCACAAATCCGCTCCCCTGAGGGGTTAAGATCGCGCTCTCTTCAATTCTTCTCTAATCTATATACGGCTTTCCCAAGCATAACATAGATAGTACATAGAACCAAATTGATGGCCAGACAATTAAGCAATTAAACACAGAATTGAAGAAACAACCATATATTGAGTGAACTATAATCAAGGTTAAATTAATGTCGAATAACAATATTCATGGCTAAACCACAACCCCAGAACAATGGGTGTTTAGCCACACATTCTATAATCAAACAATTGCATAAGTGTTGCATAAATTGAAAATACTAGAATAAGATGAAGAAAACCGAACAATCCCTCGCTTCCTAATGATCTCGTGTGTATCTTCTCTCCAAAATGGCATACCTCCCCCAAAGTTGTGTTTTTTGGGTCTATTAATATATTTTGGGATAAATCCTAAACGTGTAGGATACTTCTAGTCAAACTGGGAAACACTTAAAACCTTCAAAACTCGGACTGGGCCGGATCAGGGACCAGGCGTTACAGGTCAAACGCCTGGCTAACGCCTGACCAGGTCTGGCGTTATGGGTCAAACGCCCCCTAAACGCCTGGTCTTACCAGGATTTATAGCCCAAACGCCCGACTTACAGCTCAAATGCCAGCTATAGTCGGGTTCACTCTTTTTTGACTCTTGAGCGTATTTTTTACTTTTATGCATCCATTTAGCTCGGCTTCCATCTCCAATTCACCTACACATGAAATAGACTCCATTATGCACATAGGACGTGTATTTTTATCATTAACGCACATAAAATGTAAGGCACATAATGCTTTAAATCATGAATTATAGCCACACATCAACACCCCACACTTAAGCATTTGCTCGTACTCGAGCAATCAAACTACATTCATGAACACAACTTATTAAGCAAATACCTTAACACGTTATACCAAGAATTTTTAAAACAGTTTTAAGCACAGAGGTGTAACATCCTCGCCTCAATAATCGACTCACATATACCATGCTTTATTCCCAATCCACTCACTATTCTAACATAGAGGTCAACAACATTACCTTTCCTTCATGAATCATGTGCCCTCACCAAATCAAAGAGCTATTTCCACACACAATGAAATTTAAGAACACTTAGGAACTCAAGATAAAAAGAATTCACTCACTCTCAAAAATAATATTCATATGCCACAAAAGATGCACCATAGGCTTGCCCGTAGTGTACTACTCTACTAATCAAGCTTATTCAGTCTAGGATCAAGTAGGACTTTATTTGGTTGTAATGTAGGCTGCGGGACGGGTAGGATACATTTAGATATAAGAGTGACTACACCTCCCTAAGCACTTTAATACATATACTTTAGCATTCAACCTCAAACTTATATTAAGCCAAAATCCACCTTCACCTCAATGTGTATTACCCCATACTTCTTTAAGTACAATTACATAAAGAGTCACCACTTGTCAAGTAATATGTATATATATTTTTTTTCACAACAATACAATTATTTTTTTCCTTTTCCTTTTTTTTACTAAGTGACTCTTACTTTTTCAAAACAGTGCACCTTTCTCCTTATTTCAATTGTTCCCCTCAAAAATCAACTTACCACCCCACACTTTACTTTTCTATATTTCATCACATTTCCAGTGCTTACGATAGGTGACAAGGTTCAAATATATGATCGATTCAAACAAAGTGGTATGGCTTGTAATGTGGTTACCAAAAAAATATGATTATAGGCTCAACGTGGTTAACTACGATACATAACAATTAGGCAGGTAAAATGTACACAGCTGGCTCAACAAAGAAACGTCTATATCACTTTCAAGACTGAACAAAACTACTATTTCGCTTTGCACACACACGGGGCAAGTTCTAGACATCAAATGCAATGCAAAGAATAACATACAAACCTCACACACACATGGCACATAACTCACTCAGGATTGGATCTATCACGACACTCCAGTCAAAGCAGTTAAACAAACTTAAGAATCTACGATTTAAGGTATTTATCTTAGAGCCAAAAATTGAGCCTAAGCGTCACAACCAGAGTACTGACTATTCTCAAGGCATCACAAAGTTCCGAGATATTGCTGCGATTAATTTCTCAACCATGTGGTTCCTACTCCTAAAAATTAAAAAAAAACTGCCTACACCCGTTTCAATTAAAAACCATTGAAAAAGAACCGCGGTCCAAAGAAAAACTAAGGGGGAATTACTACACTACCTAAAACAAAAATCTTTTTGGTATTTTCTTTAGACTTACTTCCCTCAAGAAAATTGTCCAACAGATCCATCGTTGGGAAAAGTCCAAATTTTTAAAAAAAAAATAATAATAATCTTATACAATTACACTTCACTTCAGAAAGTAGTTTCCCCACCCTACACTTATGTTATGCATAGTCCTCGATGCATGATCACTATGAAAAACATTAAAACAAGGGTGAGAAATACTCCCTGAGACCCTCTCGGGTCTAGCTCGAACATGATTCTCAATCTTTAGAGTCGGGATGACCCCACACTAAGCTCAAACATGCCCCTCAGCTTCAACTTTGGGTACTCAGACTTCCCCTACTCTGCTAAATAAAAACAACACAAAACTCGACACTAAAAAAAACTAAAAATAGAATAGATATACAGGATGGGTTGCCTCCCAACAAGCGCCTTATTTATAGTCGTGGCACGACTCTGCTACTCTGCTCAGGCTGGGCGCTTTCTCTTCTTCTTTCTCCCATGAAGCCTAGCCTTTTTGCACGCTCTTAACGGGTCTCCTTTTTCATCTCCGGTTCTTTTCTCAATGATCTTTACACCCTCAGTTTGCAACACCACCTCCTCTGGACCGCTTCCATTCACATAAGGACTCTGCTCTATCCCCTTCACGCCGACCACAATAATCATGCACAGGTCCTCATAATGCTTTGGGATTTTAAGTGCCTTGTACACATTAAAAGTGACCTCTTCATCGTCAACTCTCATTTTTAACTTCCCTGCCCTCACATCAATAATTGCTCCACCAGTAGCTAAGAATGGTCGCCCCAAAATAATGGGCACTTCCTCATCTGCCTCGTAATCAAGCACAATAAAATCAGCGGGAAGAATAAACTTTCCCACTCGAACTAGCACATCTTCAATAATTCCTTCCGGCATAATTAGCGACCTATCTGCTAACTGTAAGGTGATTGTGGTAGGTCTAAGAACCCCCAATCCGAGTTTCTTGAACAAAGAAGATGGCATCAAATTTATACTAGCCCCTAAATCACACAGGGCTCTACCAACTTCTTGTTTTCCAAGAGACAAAGGAATTGTGAAACTCCCAGGATCCTTCAACTTAGGAGGAAGTTTACTCTGAACTCTGGCACTACACTCTTCAGTGAGTGCAACTATTTCGAACTCTGCATGTCTTCGTTTATTTGCCACAATATCTCTGAGATACCTCGCATACTTAGGCACTTCTTGCAAAATTTCCACCAAAGGCAAATTCACACTCACTTGGCTCAACATATCTAGGAATCTCTTGTACTTAGCATCATCTATTTTCCTCTGTGGTCTTTGTGGAAACAGAGGTGGTGGCCTTGTCTCAATTACTGGATCGGGTCTTTTATCTTCTTTCTCATTTCCCTCAACTGGCTTGGGAACTAATTCTCCCCCAGGATGAGCTGTATTCTTCTTTGTTTTTGGAGCTTCTTCTAGTATTCTTCCATTTCTCAAGGTAATTGCATTGACTTGAGCCTTAGGATTATGCTCAATATCACTAGGAAGAGCTCCTACTGGTCTGGTATTTTGGGAACTGGCAAGTTTTCCCAATTGACGTTCCAAGTTTCTCATTGTTGCTGCTTGGGCCTGGTGATCAGCCATTATTTTCTGATTGAGAGCAAGTTGGTTGTTCATCATTCTCTTCATAATATCCTCAAAGCTAGATGATTGTTCAGCCTGAGGTGGTCTGTATTGTTGTTGAGGTGCTTGAGGCCGATATTGATTCTGATTGCGTTGATTACCACCCCAAGAGAAATTTGGGTGGTTCCTCCAGTTGGGATTGTAGGTGTCTCCATATTGATTTTTTTGGCCTCGATTTACATTACCCACAAAATAAACAGACTCTGGATTTGCTGGGCATAGATTGCTCATGTGACTCTCTCCACAAACTTCACAAAATACCTGAATCTGTTGAACTGGTTGCACTGGCTGGGCATGTTGCTTGTTAATGATCAGGTTCATCTGATTGACTTGGTTAGTCAATGTAGAGATCTGAGCTGATAATGCTGAGACAACATCTAGTTCAAGAACCCCTGGTGACTTTTGAACCACATTTCTCCCCATCTCACCTTGCCAGTCTGGATTGCTTTTGGAGAATTTATTCAGTAATGCAAATATTTCATCATAATTCTTCTCCAATACCTGACCTCCGGCTGTTGCATCTACCACAATTTTTGTTTGCGGATGGAGCCCTTCAATGAAAGTGTGAACTAACACCTCGTTTGTCTGATTGTGATGAGGGCAATCTCTGAGTAGCCCCTTGAACCTTTCACATGCTAAATATAAAGATTCACCCATTTTCTGTTTAAAGGAGACTATCTCACTCCTGATCTTTGTAGTCTTTCCCGAAGGGAAGAACCTTGCCAGAAATTTTCTCACCAAATCGTTCCATGTTGTAATGGAATTAGCTGGTTCTGCCTTCAGCTATCTCTTTGCTTCGCCCAATAGAGAGAATGGGAAAAGCGTGAGCCTCACATAATCTGGCGTGACCCCGTTAGTGATATAAGTATCACTAATCTCCAAGAAGTTCAGAATGTGCTGCTGTGGATCTTCGTGTGGAAGACCCATAAACTGCCTGTGTGCATGAAGTAGTTGGATCATGCTCAGTTTCGGCTCAAAGTGCCCAGTGATTCTGGGCTTTACGATGCTGGAGGTAACATTAGCAATACTGGGCATTTCCACCTCCTGACCAGCCATGTGTTGTTCCTCTGCCATGTTCACAAGAAATTGGATGAGGTCCTGAATGTTGTCTGTATCTCTTGCTTCTCGCAACCTCCTGTGAAATGTTCTCTCAGGTTCGGGGTCAAAGCCGTCAAGTCTGTCCTGGCTTCTGAACCTACACATTCAATCGAAGTTCCTGAGATTAGAGTAAAAATCATGTGACGTTATACTCAATGAAATAAACAATTAAAGCAAGTAATTAGAAAGTAGTCTATATTCAAGTCCCCGGCAACGGTGCCAAAAACTTCTTGGTCCCAAACGCCCACGCAAGTATATGTGGTCGTAGCAAGTAATATAATGTTAAATCGAATGTCGAACCCACAGGGATTTGCATAAACTACTTGCTGAATCACTCTAATTGTTATTAAATCAAGCCAAAATAAAACCCAAGAACGTAACTAATTTATACTACGAATATATGGAATAACTAATTACTCAAGTACGAAAGTATTGTTTTGTATTCAGTAGAGGAAAATATTCCAGGGTTGTGATCAATTCACCACTCGTATTGCATTCTAATTAACTCTCCCCTTCATATAATTCACTCATGGTTGCTAATTAATTGATAAACGCTCTCATAGCCTTCTCCCGAAGCACTACTCGCCTATTCCCAATAGATTAACACCTATATTCCTATGAAATTAATCTATTACAATGCACTAAGATTACAATGTTTAATTAAGAACAGTGACTAGGTATATTCCTATCCTAACCACAAATCCGCTCCCTGAAGGGTTAAGATCGCTTTCTCTTCAATTTTTCTCTAATCTATATACGATTTTTCCAAGCATAACATAGATAGTATATAGAACCAAATTGCTGGCCAGAAAATTAAACAATTAAACACAGAATTGAAGAAACAACCATATATTGAGTGAACTATAATCAAGGTTAAATTAATGTCGAATAAAAATATTCATGGCTAAACCAAAATCCCAGAACAATGGGTATTTAGCCACTCATGCTATAATCAAACANTAAAATGGAATACCTCCCCCAAAGTGGTGTTTTTGGGTCTATTTATATGTTTTGGGACAAATCCTAAACGTGTAGGATACTTCTAGTCAAACCGGGAAACACTTAAAACCTTCAAAACTCGGACTGGGCCGGATCAGGGACCAGGCGTTACAGGCCAAACGCCTGGCTAACGCCTGGCCAGGTCTGGCGTTATGGGTCAAACGCCCCCTAAACACCTGGTCTTACTAGGCTTTATAGCCCAAACGCTCGGCTTTATAGCCCAAACGACCGGCTTTACAGCTCAAACGCCCAGCTATTAGCGGGGTTCACTCCTTTTTGACTCTTGAGCATATTTTTGACGTTTATGCATCCATTTAGTTCGTCTTCCATCTCCAATTCACCTACATATGAAATAGATTCCATTATGCACATACGACGTGTATTTTTATCATTAACGCACATAAAATGTAAGGCACATAATGCTTTAAACCCTGAATTATAGCCACACATCAGGCACGTAGCAAGTGATCAAGCTAGGATGACTTTTTCCTCTTTTAGCTTAGTGCTAGGGGCCTGACTCTTTAAAATCGGGCGTGGCACGATTGTGGCAAGAATTGGGCGTGATGGCCTTGCTATTGGCTTATGTGCGGAAAAACGATCATGCGGGCAATGGACAAGACATTGTCATGTGGGCTGTTGTGGGAAAGTATTGGCCAAGGTCTTGGGGCAGGCAAGACATGCTTGGCAAATCCTTGACAAGGCAGTGTGGGCAAAGTTAGGGCAGCAAAGTCAGTGCCACGGGCACTTCGGGTTGTGGCAGCGCCAAGTGCGGGAGCTAAAGCATGGCAGTTCGGGATGATAGCAAAGGCTTTCAATAGAAAAGGCGAGGCTATGTGAAGTAAAATACAAGCAATGGCGCGGGTGAAACAAGGGTTGGCATGGGCAAGGCAGAAACTCGGCTAAGACATGTGGGGGCGAGAGTGGCGTCAGACGTGTGCGGAAAAATCATGGGCGGAAGATTGCGGGTAAGGCATTGGTGCGGAGCAATGTCAAAATGAGCCAAGGGTGGGTGCAATGCCAACCTTGGGCGTGTAGCAGCTGACCAAGTCAAAGGGCACATGCAGTACACATGAAAAAGTAGTTGGCGGTTACCTTTTCGTAACCACTTGTACCCATATCTGATTTATGCTTGTATCCATTATCATTTCGTGTAGAAAATGGCCTATGTAGTTGGGGATGTCAACTACAATATAGAAACAAACTTAGCCTTAGCCCGACAAGTGGCAAAAGCTGTAGACATCAAGTGTTCATGTGTTGCCAAGACCCAAAGGCTGCCTATGTGCTATAAATAGGTGCCTATAGACTTAGTCAGATTTAGATGTGAAATTTCATGTGAAGTTCAAGTGGAAAACAAGAGCGAAACGTGAGGGTTTCTAAGTGTTTCAAAAGGGACTAAGGCTAGGTATTGGGCAGGTCTTAGTGTTGGCTAAAGAACGACTTGTGTTCTTTGTCAGAATTAAGACTGTGGTCAACTTGTGATCATATTCAAGTAAGGGTTTCTTTGTAAGTTTTCGAAATTAATACAATGGTTGCGATTTTCCCGTATTTGATTGTGTTCTTTTTAATTTGCTGCCAAAATTTGTTTAAGGTTAAACTTGCTGAAAAATTTGGCTCAGTATTGGTAAAGGTCGAGTTAAGTGCGTAACTTGACTACCGCGCGAGTGTGACTTTGAACCGACCAAAAACGCCCCAATAACACTTAGTATGGTGAAACTACGCTTTATGATTGTGGTAACTTGATACTTCATTCTTTTGTGTAGTCGGGAATTAACTCACATGATTATATCTATTCTGTGTCATAAAAAAACAGTAATCTTGGGTTGTAATTATTGTCACATACATGACATATGGAAAAGAAATATTATTTAAATTGTATTTTTATTATTTATATGAAAGGGTCGGATGAGCCAAGATTTATGAAAATTAAAGAAAAAGGGCCAAAAATATTCCTAAACTATGAGAAACAGAGCAAATATGTCCTTATTTTGAATTTGATATCAAATTAGTAGATTGGGACATATTTGTACCTCAACTATGACAATATAATAAATTTGCCCTCCGTTTGATTTTTGTCCCAAATATGCCCTTATCATGGACTGGCTCATATTTGGCCCTTCAAAATTAACGAACTTCGAACTTCTTGTTTTTACCCATTTAAAATATATATTTTTATTAATTTGAAGAGCCACCTTGCAAGATTAACTATGGAAAGATATTTAAAGTTATTTGATTGTGGTGAGTCGAAACTCCGGATCTCTTTGAAGCTCCTTTTTTAGAGATCGGATTTTTCTTCTTATTTTATCACTTGATATCTTCCTCTCTTTTTTGTTTACTTACTAATCCAGTATTTACGCTAAACTTAACAATTTAACTTTACAAGTTTAATAATTAAAGTAAAAAAATACTTATCCAATAATCACGGTTTAGTAATAAAGGTTACATGAAAGACACTTCATATTTATTCATTTGGGGTAAAGACCAAGTGCAAATAAGTTTTGCATGTCCTAGTTTCAATCCTTCCTTATTAGTATATTCGTATATATATATATATATATATATATATAGGCAAAATACATAAGTTGCCACTTAACCTTTGGCCCAAATCCCCCTTACACATTTTTTGTGGACGATAATAATATTACACACGCAATCTTTCTAAAGTGTATCTACTACACACCTTTTTTGACCAGGACAAGTAAAAAGTATATTTGTGTCCCACAAAACCCCCCATCATCTCTATCGTTGTTTCTTCTTCAACTACAACCCCTAAATGTCATGCTACTATCAGGAATGGATCTCCTAATGTCAGTGGTGCTTGGCCTAAAAGAAGCTACTAGTTAAAATTCTTTGGTTATTGATTCTGTTAATCTTGCTTCTGATTTGGTAGAAATGTGCAATTGCTTCTCCTTTAAACCTTAGCAGCCATATATACCTTCAAAATTACTTTCAAAATTACTTTTCATAATGAATGGTATTTTTCCCTAATTTTTTCCATATTTTTATCAATTTATTTTCCTATCTCTTTAGTATTTTATAATCATTCATAAATTAATTACAAATAATTTCAAAATATTTTCTAGCTCAAGATATCATTTTTAATCCTATTAGGATTAATTATTTCACAAATTAGCCAATTTGACGTTATTTGGCTATAATTACAACAGTTTTGCAACTATAGCCTAATTGTACATTTTATGCCATTTTAAATCAATAATTATTCATTTTTA
>ML325425.1:560-35890 GCA_005239505.1 Nicotiana paniculata
TTTACCCACCTAATTGTTATGTATCGTAGTTAACCCCGTTGAGCCTATAATCCTGTTTCTTTGGCAACCACATTACATGCCATACACCTTTGTTTGAATCGATCATATATTTTAACCTTGTCACCTCTCGTAAGCACTGGAAAAGTGATGAAATATGGAAAAGTTAACGTGTGGGGTGGTAGGTTAGTTTTTGAGGGGAATAATTGAAATGCGGAGAAAGGTGCATTGTTCGAAAAAGTAAGAGTCACTTGAGAAAAAGAAAAAAAAATATAGAAAATAAATAGTTGTATTGTTGTGAAAGAAAAATATATGTGGTGACTCTTGATGTAATTGTGCTTAAAGAAGTATGGGGTAATAACATTGATGTGAAGGTGGAGTTTGGCTTAATATAAGTTTGAGGTTGAGCGCTAAAGTATATGTATTAAAGTGCTTAGGGAGGTGTAGTCACTCTTTTATCCAAATGTATCCTACCCGTCCCGCAGCCTACATTACAACCAAATAAAGTCCTACTTGATCCTAGACTGAATGAGCTCGATTAGTAGAGTAGTACACTACGGGCAAGCCTATGGTGCATCTTTTGTGGCATATGAATATTATTTCGGAGAGCGAGTGAATTCTTTCTATCTTGAGTTCCTAAGTGTTCTTAAAATTTCATTGTGTGTGGAACTAACTCTTGAATTTGGTGAGGGCACATGATTCACGAAGGAAAGGTAATGTTGTTGACCTCTAAGTTAGAGTAGTGAGTGGATTATGAATAAAGCATGGTATATGTGAGTCAACTATTGAGGTGAGGATGTCACACCTCTGTGATTGAAATGTTTTAAAAATTCTTGGTACAAATTGTTAAGGGATTTGCTTAATAAGTGTGTACATGAGTGTAGTTTGATGGCCGACGATAATACAGGCACGACTGGCGGAATTCCAGTTTAATTGCCATAAAATTCCAAAAAATGTAACTTGATCATTTAGAAGCGGTTGTTATGGTTCCTTGGGTTGTATTAGATGTCCCGGACAAATATCATACGATCCGATACCGGCTCCGTGCCAAGGCGTCCGGCCTGGACCATGGCACGCGATAATACATGCACGACTTGCGGAATTCCAGTTTAAATGACATAAAATGCAAAAAAAAATGTAACTTGATCATTTCGAAGCATTGGTTATGGTTCCTAGGGTCGTATTTGATGTCCCGAAAAAATATCATGCGATCCGGTACCGGCTCCATACCAAGGCGTCCGGCCTGGACCATGGCAGGCGATAATACAGGCATGACTTGCGGAATTCAGTTTAATTTCCGAAAAATGTAACTTGATCATTTCGAAGCATTTTTTATGGTTCCTTGGGTCGTATATGATGTCCCAGAAAAATATCATATGATCCGATAATGGCTCCGTACCAAGGCGTTCGGCCTGGATCATGGCAGGTGATAATATAGGCACGACTAGCGAAATTCCATTTTAATTGCCATAAATTGACAAAAAATGTAACTTGATCATTTCAAAGGTTTGGTTATGGTTTCGTGGGTAGTATTTGATGTTCCAGACAAATATCAGGCGATCCAGTACCAGCTCCATACCAAGGCGTCCGGCTGGACCGTGGCAGGCGATAATACAGGCACTTTTGGCAGAATGCCAGTTTAATTGCCATAAAATTCCAAACATGTAACTTGATCATTTAGAAGCGTTAGTTATGGTTACTTGGGCTATTTGATGTCCCGGACAAATATCATGTTATCTGATACCGGCTCCATACCAAGGCGTCCGTCCTGGACCATGGCAGGTGATAATACAGGCACGACAGGCGGAATTCCAGTTTAATTGCCATCAAATGCCAAAAAATGTAACTTGATAATTTCGAAGCGTTGGTTATGGTTCCTTGGGTCTTATTTGATGTCTCGTACAAATATCATGCGATCCGGTACCAGCTCCGTACCAAGGCGTCCGGCATGGAACATGGCAGGCGATAATACAGGCACAACTAGCAGAATTCTAATTTAATTGCCATAAACTGCCAAAAAATGTAACTTGATCATTTCGAAGCGTTGGCTATGGTTCCTTGGGTCGTATTTGATGTCCCGGAAAATTATCATCGGATCTGGTATCGGCTCCATACCAAGGTGTCCGGCCTAGACTATGGCAGACGATAATACATGCACGACTTGCGGAATTCCAGCTTAATTGACATAAAATGCCAAAAAATGTAACTTGATCATTTCGAAGCGTTGGTTATGGTTCCTTGGGTCGTATTTGATGTCCCGGAAAAATATCATGCGATCCGGTACCGCTTCCATACCAAGGCCTATGGCCTGGACCATGGCAGGCGATAATACAGGCACTTCTAGCAGAATGTTAGTTTAATTGCCATAAGATGCCAAAAAATGTAACCTGATCATTTAGAACAGTTAGTTATGGTTACTTGGGCCGTATTTGATGTCCCGTACAAATATCATGCTATCCGGTACCAGCTCCGTACCATGGCATCTGGCCTGGACCATGGCAGGCGATAATAAAGGCACGACTAGCGGAATTCCAGTTTAATTACCAAAAAATGTAACTTGATCATTTGAAAGCGTTGTTTATGGTTCATTGGGTCGTATATGATGTCCTAGAAAAATATCATACGATCCGGTAACGGCTCCGTACCAAGGCGTCCAGCCTGGACCATGGCAGGCGATAATAAATGCACGATTGGCGGAATTCCAGTTTAATTGCCATAAAATGCCAAAAAATGTGATTTGATCATTTAAAAGCGTTGGTTATGGTTCCTTGGGTCGGATTAGATGTCCCGGACAAATATCATATGATCCGGTACCGGCTCCTTGCCAAGGCGTCCGGCCTGGTCCATGGCAGGCGATAATACATGCACGACTTGCGGAATTCAACTTTAATTGACATAAAATGCCAAAAAATGTAACTTGATCATTTTGAAGCGTTGGTTATGGTTCCTNACTGGCGGAATTCCAGTTTAATTGCCATAAAATGCCAAAAAATATAATTTGATCATTTCGAAGCATTGGTTATGGTTCCTTGGGTCGTATTTGATGTTCCGAACAAATATCGTGCGATCCGGTACTGTCTTTGTACCAAGGCGTCCGGCCTGGACTATGGCAGACGATAATACATGCACGGCTTGCGGAATTCCAGTTTAATTGACATAAAATGCCAAAAAATGTAACTTGATCATTTTGAAGCGTTGGTTATAGTTCCTAGGGTCGTATTTGATGTCCCAAAAAAATATCATGCGATCCGGTACCGGCTCCGTACCAAGGCCTCCGGCCTGGACCATGGCAGGCGATAAAATGGATACGACTGGCAGAATTCCAGTTTAATTGCCATAAAATGCCAAAAATGTAACTTGATCATTTCGAACCGTTGGTTATGGTTCCTTCGGTCGTATTTAATGTCCCAAAAAAATATCATGCGATCCGGTACCGGTTCCGTACCAAGGCCTCTGGCGTGGACCATGGCAGGCGATAATACAGGAACGACTGGCAGAATTCCAATTTAATTGCCATAAAATGCCAAAAAATGTTACTTGATCATTTCGAAGCGTTGGTTATGGTTCCTTCGGTCGTATTTGATGTCCCGAAAAAATATCATGTGATCCGATACCGGCTCCGTACCAAGGCTTCTGGCCTGGACCATGGCAGGCGATAATACAAGAACGACTGGCGGAATTCGCCTTTAATTGCCATAAAATGCCAAAAAATGTAACTTGATCATTTCGAAGCGTTGGTTATGGTTCCTTGGGTTGTATTTAATGTCCCGATCATATATCTTGCAATCCGGTACCGGTTCCGTACCAAGGCGTCCAGCCTGGACCATGGCCGGCGATAATACAGGCACAACGAGCGGAATTCCAGTTTAATTGCCATAAAATGCCAAAAAATGTAACTTGATCATTTCGAAGCGTTGGTTATGGTTCCTTGGGTCGTATTTAATGTCCCAAAAAAATATCATGTGATTCAGTACCGGCTCCTACCAAGGCCTCCGGCCTGGACCATGGCAGGCGATAATACGGGCACGATAATACAGGCACTTTTAGTAGACTGCCAGTTTAATTGCCATAAAATTCCAAAAAATGTAACTTGATCATTTCGAAGCGCTAGTTATGGTTCCTTGGGTTGTATATGATGTCCCGGACAAATATCATGCTATCCGATACCGGCTCCGTACCAAGGCGTCCGGCCTAGACCATGGCAGGCGGTAATACTGGCACGACTGCCGAAGTTCCAATTTAATTGCCATAAAATGCCAAAAAATGTAACTTGATCATTTCGAAGCGTCGCCTATGGTTCCTTGGGTCGTATTTGATGTCCCGGACAAATATCATGTGATCTGGTACCGGCTCCGTACCAAGGTGTCCGGCCTAGACTACGGCAGGCGATAATACTGGCACGACTTGCGGAATTCCAGTTTAATTGACATAAAATGCGAAAAAAAGTAACTTGATCATTTCTACGCATTGGCTATGGTTCCTTGGGTCGTATTTGATGTCCCGGACAAATATCATGTGATCTGGTACCGGCTCCGTACCAAGGTGTCCGGCCTAGACTACGGCAGGCGATAATACTGGCACGACTTGCGGAATTCCAGTTTAATTGACATAAAATGCGAAAAAAAGTAACTTGATCATTTCTACGCATTGGCTATGGTTCCTTGGGTCGTATTTTATATCCCGGACAAATATCACGCTATCCAATACCGGCTCCGCACCAAGGCATCCGACCTTGACCATGGCAGGCGATAATACATGCACGATTGGTGGAATTACAGTTTAATTGCCATAAAATGCCAAAAAATTTAAATTGATCATTTCGAAGTGTTGATTATGGTTCCTTGGGTCGTATATGATGTCTCGTACAAAGATCATGCGATACGGTACCGGCTCCGTACCAAGGCGTTCGGCCTGGACCATGGCAGGCCATAATACAGGCACGACTAGCGGAATTCCAATTTAATCGCCATAAAATGCCAAAAAATGTAAATTGATCATTTCGAAGCGTTGTTTATGGTTCCTTGGGTCATATTTTGATGTCCCAGAAAAATATCATGCGATCCGGTACCGGCTCCGTACCAAGGCGTCCTGCCTGGACCATGGCAGGCGATAATATAGGCACGACTAGCAAAATTCCATTTTAATTGCCATAAAATGCAAAAAGAATGTAACTTCATCATTTCTAAGCGTTAGTTATGGTTCCTTGGGTTGTATTTGATGTCCCAGAAAAATATCATGATCTAGTACCGGCTCCCTACCAAGGCGTCCAGCCTGGATCATCTTAGGTAATAATACATGCATGACTGGCGGAATTCCATTTTAATCGCCATAATACGCCAAAAAATTTAACTTGATCATTTCGAAGGGTTGGTTATTGTTCCTTGGGTCGTATTTGATGTCCCAGAAAAATAGCATGCAATCCGGTACCGGCTCCATACCAAGGCGTCCGGCCTGGACCATGACAGGTTATAATACAGGCACTTCTGGCAGAATGCCAGTTTAATTTCCATAAAATGCCAAAAAGTGTAACTTGATCATTTAGAAGCGTTAGTTATGGTTACATGGGCCGTATTTGATGTCCCGGACAAATATCATGTTATCCGATACCGGCTCCGTACCAAGGCGTCCGGCCTGGACAATGGCAGGCGATAATACAGGCACGACTGGTGGAATTCCAGTTTAATCGCCAAAAAATATAACTTGATAATTTCGAAGAATTGGTTATGGTTACTTGGGTCGTATTTGAAGTCTCGTAAAAATATCCGGTACCAGCTCCGTACCAAGGCGCCCGGCTTGGACCATGGCAGGAGATAATACAGGCATAACTGGCAGAATTCCAATTTAATTGCCATAAACTGCCAAAAAATTTAACTTGATCATTTCGAAGCGTTGGCTATGGTTCCTTAGGTCGTATTTGATGTCTCGGACAAATATCATGGGATATGGTACCGGCTCCGTACCAAGGCATCCGGCCTAGACTATGGCAGGCGATAAGACAGGCACGACTTGCGGAATTCCAGTTTAATTGACATAAAATGCCAAAAAATGTAACTTGATCATTTCGAAGCGGTGGTTATGGTTCCTTGGGTCNCGCCTCCGGCCTGGACCATGGCAGGCGATAATACGGGCATGACTGGCAGAATTCAAGTTTAATTGCCATAAAATGCCAAAAATGTAAGTTGATCATTTCGAAGCGTTGGTTATGGTTCCTTGGGTCGTATTTGATGTCCCAAAAAAATATCATGTGATCCGGTACCGGCTCCGTACTAACGCCTCCGGCCTGGACCATGGCAGGCGATAATACATGCACGACTGGCGGAATTCCAGTTTGATTGCCATAAAATGCCAAAAAGTGTAACTTTATCATTTTGAAGCGTTTGTTATTGTTCCTTGGGTCTTATTTCATGTCCCGAACAATTATCATGCGATCCAGTACCGGCTCCGTACCAAGGCCTCCGGCCTGGACCATGGCAGGCGATAATACGGGCACGACTAGCAGAATTCCAGTTTAATTGCCATAAAATGCCAAAAATGTAACTTGTTCATTTCGAAGCGTTAGTTATGGTTCCTTGGGTCGTATTTGATCTCCCGGTCAAATATCATGCGATCCGGTACCGGCTCCATACCAAGGCCTCCGGCCTGGACTATGGCAGGCGATAATACGGGCACGACTGGCGAAATTCCAGTTTAATCGCCATAAAATGCAAAAAATATAACTTGATCATTGCAAAGCCTTGGTTATGGTTCCTTGGGTCGTATTTGATGTCCCGAAAAAATATCATGTGATCCGTTAACGGATTTGTACCAAGGCGTGTGGCCTGGACAATGGCAGGCGATAATACATGCACGACTTGCGGAATTCCATTTTAATTTACATAAAATGCCAAATAATGTAACTTGAACATTTCGAAGCGTTGGTTATGGTTCCTTGGGTCTTATTTGATGTCCAGGAAAAATATCATGCGATCTGGTACCGGCTACGTACCAAGGCCTCCGGCCTGGACTATGGCAGGCGATAATACATGCACGACTTGCGGAATTCCATTTTAATTTACATAAAATGCCAAATAATGTAACTTGAACATTTCGAAGCGTTGGTTATGGTTCCTTGGGTCTTATTTGATGTCCAGGAAAAATATCATGCGATCTGGTACCGGCTACGTACCAAGGCCTCCGGCCTGGACCATGGCAGGCGATAATAGGGGCACGACTAGCGAAATTCTAGTTTAATTGCGATAAAATGACAAAAATGTAACTTGATCATTTCGAAGCGTTGGTTATGGTTCCTTGGGTCTTATTTGATGTCCAGGAAAAATATCATGCGATCTGGTACCGGCTACGTACCAAGGCCTCCGGCCTGGACCATGGCAGGCGATAATAGGGGCACGACTAGCGAAATTCTAGTTTAATTGCGATAAAATGACAAAAATGTAACTTGATCATTTCGAAGCGTTGGTTATGGTTCCTTGGGTCGTGCCTGTATTATCGCCTGCCATGGTCCAGGCCGGACGCCGTGGTACGTAGCTGGTACCAAATCGAATGATATTTGTCCTGGACATCAAATATAAACCAAGAAACCATAAACAGAACTTCGAAATGATCAAGTACCAAGGCGTCCGGCCTGGACCATAGCCTGGACCATGGCAGGTGATACTAGCGCAATTCAAGTTTAATTGCCATAAAGTGCCAAAAAATGTAACTTGATCATGTCGAAGCGTTTGTTATGGTTCCTTGGGTCTTATTTGATGTCCCGGAAAAATATCATGTTATCCGGTACCGGCTCCGTACCAAGGCATCCGGCCTGGGCCAATGCAGACGATAATAAAGGCACGAATTGTAGAATTCCAGTTTAATTGCCATAAAATGCCAAAAAGTTTAACTTGATCATTTCGAAGAGTTGGTTATGGTTCCTTGGGTTGTATTTGATGTCCCGGAAAAATATCATGCGATCAGGTACCTGCTCCACACCAAGGCGTCTAGCCTAGACCATGGATGGCGATAATGGAGGCATGACTTGCGGTATTCTAGTTTACTTGCCATAAAATGCCAAAAAGTGTAACTTGATCATTTTGAAGCATTGGTTATGGTTCCTTGGGATGTATTTTATGTCCCGGAAAAATATAATGTTATCCGATACCGGCTCCATTCCAAGGCGTCCGACCTGGACTATGGCAGGCGATAATACAGGCACGACTTGCGGAATTCCAGTTTAATAGCCATTAAATGCCAAAAAATGTAACTTGATCATTTCGAAACGTTTGTTATGGTTCCTTGGGTCGTTTTTAATATCCCGGAAAAATATCACGCGATCCGGTACCGGCTCCATAACGAGGCCTCCGGCCTGGACCATGGCAGGCGATAATACGGGCACGACTGGTGGAATTCCAGTTTAATTGCCATAAAATGCCAAAAAATGTAACTTGATCATTTCGAAGCGTTTATTATGGTTCCTTGGGACGTATTTCATGTCCAGGACAAATATCATGTGATCCGGTACCAGCGCCGTACCAAGGAGTCCGGCCTGGACCATGGTAGGCGATAATACAGGCACCACTGGCAGAATTCGAATTTAATTTCCATAAAATGCCAAAAAATGTAACTTGATCATTTCGAAGCATTGGTTATGGTTCCTTGGGTCGTATTTAATGTCCTGTACAAATATCATGCGATACGGTACCGGCTACGTACCAAGGCGTCCGGCCTGGACCATGACAAGCGATAATAGAGACACAACTAGCGGAATTCCAGTTTAATTAACATAAAAGGCCAAAAAATTGTAACTTGATCATTTCGAAGCGTTGCTTATGGTTCCTTGGGTCATATTTTCTGTCGCGGAGAAATATCATGCGATCAGGTACTGGCTCCGTACCAAGGCGTCCGGCCTGGACCATGGCAGGCGATTATACAGGCACGACAGGCGGAATTCCAGTTTAATTGCCATAAGATGCCAAAAAATGTAACTTGATCATTTCGAAGCGTTGGTTATGGTTCATTGGATCATATTTTATGTCCCAGACAAATATCATGGGATTCGGTACCGGCTCCGTACCAAGGCGTCCGACCTGGATTATGGTAGGCGATAATACAGGCACGACTGGCGGAATTCCAGTTTAATTGCCATAAAATGCCAAAAAATGTAACTTGATCATTTCGATGCCTTGGTTATCGTTCCTTGTGTTGTATTTGATGTCCCGGAAAATATCATGCGATCCGGTATCGGCTCTTTACCTAAGCATCCGGCCTGGACCATGGCAGGCGATAATACAAGCACGACTGGCGGAATTCCAATTTAATTGCCATAAAATACCAAGAAATGTAACTTGATAATTTCGAAGCGTTGGTTATGGTTCCTTGGGTCGTATTTGATGTCCTGGAGAAATATCATGTGATCCTGTACCGGCTCCGTACCAAGGCGTCCGGAATGGACCATGGCAGGCTATAATACAGGTACGACTAACGGAATGCCAGTTTAATTGCCATAAAATGCAAAAAAATGTAACTTGATCATTTTAAAGCGTTGGTTATGGTTCTTGGTTCTTATTTGATGTCCTTGACAAATATCATGATATCTGGTACCGGCTCCGTACCAAGGCGTCCGACCTGGACCATGGCAGGTGATAATATAGGCACGAGTGGCGGAATTTCAGTTTAATTTTCATAAAATGCCAAAAATGTAACTTGATCATTTCGAAGCGTTGGTTATGGTTCCTTGGGTGGTATTTGATGTCCCGGAGAAATATTATGTGATTCGGTACCGGCTCCGTACCAAGCGTCCGGCCTTGACTATTGTAGGAAATAATACAGGCGCGGCTGGCGTATTTCCAGTTTAATTGCCATAAAATTCCAAAAAATGCAACTTGATAATTTCGAAGCATTGGTTATGAATCCTTGGGTTGTATTTGATGTCCCGGACAAATATCATGTGATTCGGCTCCTGCTACATACCAAGGCGTCCGACCTGGACCATGGAAGGCGATAATGCAGGCACGACTTGGCAAAATTCTAGTTTAATTGCCATAAAATTCAAAAAAATGTAACTTGATCCTTTTGAAGAGTTGGTTATGGTTTCTTGGGTTGTATTTGATGTCTCGGACAAATATCACGCGATCCGGTACCGGATCCATATCAAGGNACAAAAAATGTAATTTGATCATTTCGAAGTTTTAGTTATGGTTCCTTGGTTTATATTATATGTCCAGGACAAATATCATGCGATTTGGTACTGGCTACGTACCACGGCGTCCGGCCTGGACCATGGCAGGCGATAATACAGGCACGACTTGGCAGAATTCCAGTTTAATTACAAAAAATGTAACTTGATTATTTTGAAGTTTTGGTTATGTTTCCTTAAGTCATATTTGATGTCCCGAAGAAATATCATGTGATTCGGTACCGGCTACGTACCACGGCGTCCGGCCTGGACCATGGCGGGCGATAATACAAGCACGACTTGGAAGAATTCCAGTTTAATTGCAAGAAAATTCCAAAAAATGTAACTTGATCATTTCGAAGAGTTGGTTATGGTTCCTTGGTTTGTATTTGATTTCCCGGAAAAATATAATGTGATCCGGTACCGGCTTCGTACCAAGGTGTCCGACATGGACCATGGCGGGCGATAATACAGGCACGACTGGCGGAATTCCAGTTTAATTGCCATAAAATGCAAAAAAATGTAACTTGATCATTTTGAAGCGTTTGTTATGGTTACTTCTGTTTAATTTGATATCCCGGACAAATACCATGCAATTCGGTACTGGCTCCATACCAAGGCGTCCGGCCTGGACAATGGTAGGCGATAATACATGCACGACTCACGGAATTCCAGTTTAATTGCCATAAAATGCAAAAAAAATGTAACTTGATTATTTTAAAGCGTTGGTTATGGTTCTTGGTTCTTATTTAATGTCCCTGACAAATATCATGATATCTGGTACCGGCTCCGTACCAAGGCGTCCGACCTGGACCATGGCAGGTGATAATATAGGCACGAGTGGCGGAATTCCAGTTTAATTGCCATAAAATGCCAAAAATGTAATTTGTTCATTTTGAAGCGTTGGTTATGGTTCCTTGGGTCGTATTTGATGTCCTGGAGAAATTTCATGCTATCCTGTACCGGCTCCGTACCAAGGCGTCCGGAATGGACCATGGCAAGCTATAATACAGGTACGACTAACGGAATTCCAGTTTAATTGCCATAAAATGCAAAAAAAATGTAACTTGATCATTTTAAAGCGTTGGTTATGGTTCTTGGTTCGTATTTGATGTCCCTGACAAATATCATGATATCTGGTACCGGCTCCGTACCAAGGCCTCCGGCCTGGACCATGGCAGGTGATAATATAGGCACGAATGGCGGAATTCCAGTTTAATTTCCATAAAATGCCAAAAAATGTAACTTGATCATTTCGAAGCGTTGGTTATGGTTCCTTGGGTTGTATTTGATGTCCCGTACAAATATTGCGCGATCCGGTACCGGATCCATACCAAGGTGTCTAGCCTGGACCATGGATGGCGATAATACATGCACGACTAGCTGAATTCCAGTTTAATTGCCATAAAATGACAAAAAATGTAATTTGATCATTTCGAAGTTTTCGTTATGGTTCCTTGGTTTATATTAGATGTCCAGGACAAATATCATGCGATTTGGTACTGGCTAAGTACCACGGCGTCCGACCTGGACCATGGCAGGCGATAATACAGGCACGACTTGGCAGAATTCCAGTTTAATTACAAAAAATGTAACTTGATTATTTCGAAGTTTTGGTTATGGTTCCTTAGGTCATATTTGATGTCCCGAAGAAATATCATGCGATTCGGTACCGGCTACGTACCACGGCGTCCGGCCTGGACCATGGCAGGCGATAATACAAGAACGACTTGGAAGAATTCCAGTTTAATTGCCAGAAAATTCCAAAAAATGTAACTTGATCATTTCGAAGAGTTGGTTATGGTTCCTAGGGTTGTATTTGATTTCCCATAAAAATATCATGTGATCCGGTACCGGCTTCGTACCAAGGTGTCCGGCATGGACCATGGCAGGCGATAATACAGGCACGACTGGCGGAATTCCAGTTTAATTGCCATAAAATGCCAAAAAATGTAACTTGATCATTTTGAAGCGTTTGTTATGGTTCCTTCGGTTTAATTTGATATCTCGGACAAATATCATGCAATTCGGTACCGGCTCCATACCAAGGCGTCCGGCCTGGACAATGGCAGGCGATAATACATGCACGACTCACGGAATTCAAGTTTAATTGCCATAAAATGCAAAAAAAATGTAACTTGATCATTTCAAAGCGTTGGTTATGGTTCTTGGTTCTTATTTGATGTCCCTGACAAATATCATGATATCTGGTACCGGCTCCGTACCAAGGCGTCCGGCCTGGACCATGGCAGGTGATAATATAAGCACGAGTGGCGGAATTCCAGTTTAATTGCCATAAAATGCCAAAANTAGTCTAGGTGCCATAAAATTCCAAAAAATGTAACTTGATCATTTCGAAGCATTGGTTATGAATCCTTGTGTTGTATTTGATGTCCCGGACAAATATGATGCGATTCGGTTCCGGCTACGTACCAAGGCGTCCGGCCTGGACCATGGAAGGCGATAATGCAGGCACGACTTGGCGAAATTCAAGTTAATTGCCATAAAATTCAAAAAAAATGTAACTTGATACTTTTGAAGATTTGGTTATGGTTTCTTGGGTTGAATTTGATGTCTCGGACAAATATCAGGCGATCCAGTACCGGATCCATACCAAGGCGTCTAGCCTGGACCATGGATGGCGATAATACAGGCACGACTAGTTGAATTCCAGTTTAATTGCCATAAAATGCCAAAAAATATAATTTGATCATTTCGAAGTTTTTGTTATGGTTCCTTAATTTATACTTGATGTCCCGGACAAATATCATGCGATTTGGTACCGGCTACGTACCACGTCGTCCGGCCTGGACCATGGCAGGCGATAATACAGGCACGACTTGGCGGAATTCTAGTTTAATTACTATAAATGCCAAAAAATGTAACTTGATCATTTCGAAGAGTTGGTTATGGTTCCTTGGGTCATATTTGATGTCCCGAACAAATATCATGCGATTCGGTACCGGATACGTACCACGGCGTCCGGCCTGGACCATGGCAGGCGATAATACAAGCACGACTTGGTAGAATTCCAGTTTAATTGCAAGAAAATTCCAAAAAATGTAACTTGATCATTTCGAAGAGTTGGTTATGGTTCCTTGGGTNTTGATTATTTCGAAGTTTTAGTTATGGTTCCTTGGGTCATATTTGATGTCCCGGACAAATATCATGCAATTCGGTATCGGCTACGTACCACGGCGTCCGGCCTGGACCATGGCAGGCGATACTACAAGCACGACTTGGCGGAATTCCAGTTTAATTGCCAGAAAATTCCAAAAAATGTAACTTGATCATTTCGAAGAGTTGGTTATGGTTCGTTGGGTTGTATTTGATTTCCCGGAAAAATATCATGTGATCCGGTACCGGCTTCGTACCAAAGTGTCCGGCATGGACCATGGCAGGCGATAATACAGGCACGACTGGCGGAATTCCAGTTTAATTGCCATAAAATGCCAAAAAATGTAACTTGATCATTTCGAAGCGTTTGTTATGGTTCCTTCCTTGATATCCTGGACAAATATCATGAAATTCGGTACCGGCTCCATACCAAGGCGTCCGTCCTGGACAATGGCAGGCGATAATACATGCACGACTCACGGAATTCCAGTTTAATTGCTAGAAAATGCAAAAAAAATGTAACTTGATCATTTCAAAGCGTTGGTTATGGTTCTTGGTTCGTATTTGATGTCCCGGACAAATATCATGATATCTGGTACCGGATCCGTACCAAGGCGTCCGGCCTGGACCATGGCAGGCTATAATACAGGCACGACTAACGGAATTCCAGTTTAATTGCCATAAAATGAAAAAAAATATAACTTGATCATTTCGAAGTGTTGGTTATTGTTTCTTGGGTCGTATTTGATGTCCCTGATAAATATCATGATATCCGGTACCGGCTCAGTAACAAGGCGTCCGGCCTAAACTATGGCAGGTGATAATACAGGCACAAGTGGCGGAATTCCAGTTTAATTGCCATAAAATGCCAAAAAATGTAACTTGATCATTTCGAAGAATTGGTTATGGTTCCTTGGGTTGTATTTGATGTCCCGGATAAATAACATGTGATCCGGTACCGGCTCCGTACCAAGGCGTTCGGCCTTGACTATTGCAGGCAATAATACAGGCACGGCTGGCGGATTTCCAGTTTAATTGCCATAAAATTCCAAAAAATATAACTTGATCATTTCGAAGCTTTGGTTTGGAATCCTTGGGTTGAATTTGATGTCCCAGACAAATATCATGCGATTCGATACCGGATACGTACCAAGACGTCCGGCCTGGACCATGGAAGGCGATAATGCAGGCACGACTTGGCGGAGTTCTAGTTTATTTGCCATAAAATGCCAAAAAATGTAATTTGATCATTTCAAAGTTTTGGTCATAGTTCCTTGGGTCATATTTGATGTCCCGGATAAATATCATGCGATTCAATACCGGCTACGTACCACGGCGTCCAGCTTGGACCGTGGCAGGCGATAATACAGGCACCACTTGGCGGAATTCCAGTTTCATTTCCAGAAAATGCCAAAAAATATAACTTGATCATTTCGAAGAGTTGGTTATGGTTCATTGGATGTATTTGATTTCCCGGAAAAATATCATGAGATACGGTACCGGCTCCATACCAAGGCGTCCGGCATGGACCATGGCAGGCGATAATACAGGCATGACTACGGAATTCCAGTTTAATTGCCATAAAATGCCAAAAAATGTAATTTGATCATTTTGAAGCGTTGGTTATGGTTCCTTGTGTCAGATATAATATCCCGGAAAAATATCATGCAATTCGTTACCGGATCCATACTAAGGCGTCCGGCCTGGACAATGGCAAGCGATAATGCATGCACGACTGACGGAATTCCATTTTAATTGCTATAAAATGCCAAAAAAGTTAACTTGATAATTTCAAAGCAGTGGTTATGGTTCCTTGGGTCGTATTTGATGTCCCAGACAAATATCATGAGATCCGGTACCAGCTCCGTACCAAGGCGTCCGGCCTGGACAATGACAGGCGAGAATACATGCACGACTAGCAGAATTCCAGTTTAATTTCCATAAAATGCCAAAAGATGTAATTTGATCATTTCGAAGCGGTTGGTTATGGTTCCGTGGGTCGTATTTGATGTATAGGAGAAATATCATGCGATTCGGTACTGGCTCTGTACCAAGGCGTCCGGCCTGGACCATGGCAGGTGATAATAGAGGCACGACTGACGGAATTCCAGTTTAATTAAAATGCCAGAAAATGTAACTTGATCATTTCAAAGCATTTGTTATGGTTCCTTGGGTCGTATTTGATGTCCAGGACAAATATCATGTGATCTTGTACCGGCTCCTTCACAAGGCGTCCGGCCTGGACCATAGCAAGCGCTAATACAAGCACGACTGGCGGAATTCCAGTTTAATTGCCAAAAAATGTAACTTGATCATTTCGAAGAGTTGATTATGGTTCCTTGGGTCATATTTAATGTCCCGAGCAAATATCATGCGACCCGATACCGTCTCCTCACCAAGGCGTCTTGCCTGGACCATGGCAGGCGATAATACAAGCACGAGTGTCCGAATTCGTGTTTAATTGCCATAAAATGCCAAAAAATGTAACTTGATCATTTCAAAGCGTTAGTTATGGTTCCTTGGGTCATATTTTATATCCCAGACAAATATCATGTGATCCGGTACCGGCTCCGTACCAAGGCATCCGGCCTGGACCATGGCAGGCGATAATACATGTACGACTGACGGAATTACAGTTTAATTGCCATAAAATGCCAAAAAGTGTAACTTTATCATTTCAAAGCGTTGGTTATGGTTCCTTGGGTCATATTTGATGTCCTGGAAAATATCATGTGATCCGGTACCGGCTCCGTACCAAGGCATCCGGCCTGGACCATGGCAGGCGATAATACATGTACGACTGACGGAATTACAGTTTAATTGCCATAAAATGCCAAAAAATGTAACTTGATCATTTCGAAGCGTTGGTTATGGATCCTTGTGTCATATTTGATGTCTCAGAAAAATATCATGAGATTCGGTACCGGCTCCATAACAAGGAGTCCGACATGGACCACGGCAGGCGATAATAGAGGCATGAGTGGCGCAATTCCAGTTTAATTGCCCTAAAATGCCAAAAAGTGTAACTTGATCATTTCAAAGCGTTGGTTATGGTTCCTTGATTCGTATTTGATGTCCTTGACAAATATCATGAGATTCGGTACCGGCTCCGTAAAAAGGAGTCCGACCTGGACCACGGCAGGCGATAATAGAGGCATGACTGGCGCAATTCCAGTTTAATTGCCATAAAATGCCAAAAAAGTTAACTTGATCATTTCAAAGCATTGGTTATGGTTCCTTGGGTTGTATTTTATGTCCCGGACAAATATCACGAGATCCGATACCGGCTCCATACCAAGGTGTCCGGCCTGGACCATGGCAGGCGATAATACATGCACGACTAGCGGAATTCCAGTTTAATTGCCATAAAATGCCAAAAAAAATGTAATTTGATCATTTCGAGGAGGTTGGTTATGTTTCCGTGGGTCATATTTGATGTCCTGGAGAAATATCATGCGAACCGGTACCGGATCTGTACCAATGCGTCCGGCCTGGACCATGGCAGGCGATAATAGAGGCACGACTGGCGGACTTCCACTTTAATTGCCATAAAATGCCAAAAAAAGTAACTTGATCATTTCGAAGAATTGGTTATGGTTCCTTGGGTTGTATTTGATGTCCCGGAGATATAACATGTGATCCGGTACCGGCTCCGTACCAAGGCGTCCGGCCTTGACTATTGCAGGCAATAATACAGGCACGGCTGGCGGATTTCCAGTTTAATTGCCATAAAATTCCAAAAATTATAACTTGATCATTTCGAATCATTGGTTATGAATCCTTGGGTTGTATTTGATGTCCCTGACAAATATCATGCGATTCGATACCGGCTACGTACCAAGACGTCCGGCCTGGACCATGGAAGGCGATAATGCATGCACGACTTGGCGGAGTTCTAGTTTATTTGCCATCAAATGCCAAAAAATGTAACTTGATCTTTTCGAACAGTTGGTTATGGTTTCTTGGGTTATATTTGATGTCCCAGACAAATATCACGTGATCCGGTACCGGATCCATACCAAGGCGTCTGGCCTGGACCGTGGATGGCGATAATACAGGCACGACTAGCTGAATTCCAGTTTAATTGCCATAAAATGCCAAAAAATGTAATTTGATCATTTCAAAGTTTTGGTCATGGTTCCTTGGGTCATATTTGATGTCCCGGATAAATATCATGCGATTCGATATCGGCTACGTACCACGGCGTCCAGCTTGGACCATGGCAGGCGATAATACAGGCACGACTTGGCGGAATTCCAGTTTCATTTCCAGAAAATGCCACAAAATAAAACTTTATCATTTCGAAGAGTTGGTTATAGTTCATTGGTTGTATTTGATTTCCCGAAAAAATATCATGCGATACGGTACCGGCTCCATACCAAGGCGTCCGGCATGGACCATGGCAGGCGATAATACAGGCACGACTGCGGAATTCCAGTTTAATTGCCATAAAATGCCAAAAAATGTAACTTGATCATTTTGAAGCGTTGGTTATGGTTCCTTGTGTCAGATATAATATCCCGGACAAATATCATGCAATTAGTTACCGGATCCATACTAAGGCGTCCGACCTGGACAATGGCAAGCGATAATGCATGCACGACTGACGGAATTCCAGTTTAATTGCCATAAAATTCCAAAAAAGTTAACTTGATCATTTCAAAGCAGTGGTTATGGTTCCTTGGGTCGTATTTGATGTCCCGGACAAATATCATGAGATCCGGTACCAGCTCCGTACCAAGGCGTCCGGTCTGGACCATGACAGGCGATAATACATGCACGACTAGCGGAATTCCAGTTTAATTTCCATAAAATGCCAAAAGATGTAATTTGATCATTTCGAAGCGGTTGGTTATGGTTCCGTGGGTAGTATTTGATGTCCAGGAGAAATATCATGCGATTCGGTACCGGCTCTATACTAAGGCGTCCGGCCTGGACCATGGCAGGCGATAATAGAGGCACGACTGACGGAATTCCAGTTTAATTGCCATAAAATGCCAGAAAATGTAACTTGATCATTTCTAAGCATTTTTTATGGTTCCTTGGGTCGTATTTGATGTCCAGGACAAATATCATGTGATCTTGTACCGGCTCCGTAACAAGGCGTCCGGCCTCGACCATAGCAAGCGCTAATACAGGCACGACTGGCGGAATTCCAGTTTAATTGCCATAAAATGCCAGAAAATGTAACTTGATCATTTCTAAGCATTTTTTATGGTTCCTTGGGTCGTATTTGATGTCCAGGACAAATATCATGTGATCTTGTACCGGCTCCGTAACAAGGCGTCCGGCCTCGACCATAGCAAGCGCTAATACAGGCACGACTGGCGGAATTCCAGTTTAATTGCCATAAAATGCCAAAAAGTGTAACTTGATCATTTCAAAGCGTTGGTTATGGTTCCTTAAGGTCGTATTTGATGTCCTCGAAAATATCATGTGATCCGATAACAGCTCCGTACGACGTCCGGCCTTGACCAGTGCAGGCGATAGTACAGGGACGACTGGCGAAATTCCAGTTTAAGTGCCATAAAACGCCAATAAATGCAACTTGATCATTTCGAAGCGTTGGTTATGGTTCCTTGTGTCATATTTGATGTCTCATAAAAATATCATGAGATTCGGTACCGGCTCCGTAACAAGGAGAACGACCTGGACCACGGCAGGCGATAATAGAGGCATGACTGGCGCAATTCCAGTTTAATTCCTTTGGTCGTATTTGATGTCCTGGACAAATATCATGAGATTCGGTACCGGCTCCGTAACAAGGAGAACGACCTGGACCACGGCAGGCGATAATAGAGGCATGACTGGCGCAATTCCAGTTTAATTCCTTTGGTCGTATTTGATGTCCTGGACAAATATCATGAGATTCGGTACCGGCTCCGTAAAAAGGAGTCCGACCTGGACCACGGCAGGCGATAATAGAGGCATGACTGGCGCAATTCCAGTTTAATTGCCATAAAATGCGAAAAAAGTTAACTTGATCATTTCTAAGCATTGGTTATGGTTCCTTGGGTCGTATTTTATGTCCCGGACAAATATCATGAGATCCGATACCGGCTCCCTACCAAGGTGTCCGGCCTGGACCATGGCAGGCGATAATACATGCACGACTAGCGGAATTCCAGTTTAATTGCCATAAAATGCCAAAAAAATGTAATTTGATCATTTCGAAGAGGTTGATTATGGTTCCGTGGGTCATATTTGATATCCTGGAGTAATATCATGTGATCCGGTACCGGCTCTGTACCAATGCGTCCGGCCTGGACCATGGCAGGCGATAATAGAGGCACGACTGGTGGAATTCCAGTTTAATTGCCATAAAATGCCAAAAAATGTAACTTGATCATTTCGAGGCATTTGTTATGGTTCCTTGGGTCGTTTGATGTCCAGGAAAAATATCATACGATCCGGTACCAGTTCCGTAACAAGGCGTCCGGCCTGGACCATGGCAGGCGCTAATACAGGCACGACTGGCGGAATTCCAGTTTAATCTCCATAAAATGCCAAAAAATGTAACTTGATCATTTCGAAGAGTTAATTATGGTTCCTTGGGTCATATTTAATTTCCCGAACAAATATCATGCGACCCGGTACCGGCTCCTTACCAAGGCGTCTGGCCTGGACCATGGCAGGCGATAATACAGGCACGAGTGTCCGAATTCGTGTTTAATTGCCATAAAATGCCAAAAAATGTAAGTGGATCATTTCAAATTGTTAGTTATGGTTCCTTGGGTCATATTTTATATCCTGAAAAAATATCATGTGATCCGGTACCGACTCCGTACCAAGGCGTCCGGCTTGGACCATGGCAGGCGATAATACATGCACGACTGACGGAATTCCAGTTTAATTGCCATAAAATGCCAAAAATGTAACTTGATCATTTCAAAGTGTTGGTTATGGTTCCTTGAGTCGTATTTGATGTCCTGGAAAATATCATGTTATCCGGTAATAGCTTCGTACGGCGTCCGGCATGGACCATGGCAGGCGATAGTACAGGGACGACTGGCGGAATTCCAGTTTAATTGCCATAAAATGCCAAAAAATGTAACTTGATCATTTCGAAGCGTTGGTTATGGTTCCTTGTGTCGTATTTGATGTCTTAAAAACATATCATGAGATTCGGTACCGGCTCCGTAACAAGGAGTCCGACCTGGACCACGGCAGGCGATAATAGAGGCATGACTAGCACAATTCCAGTTTAATTGCCATAAAATGCCAAAAAATGTAACTTGATCATTTCAAAGTTTTGGTTATGGTTCCTTGGGTCATATTTGATGTACCGAACAAATATCATGCGATTCAGTACAGGTTACATACCACGGCGTCTGGCCTACACCATGGCAGGCAATAATGCAGGCACGACTTGCGGAATTTCAGTTTAATTGCCATTAAATGCCAAAAAATGTAACTTGATCATTTCAAAGAGTTTGTTATGGTTCCTTGGGTTGTATTTGATGTCCCAGAAAAATATTATGCGATGCGGTACCGGCTCCGTACCAAGGCGTCCGGCCAGAACCATGGAAGGCGATAATACAGGCACGACTGGCGCAATGCCAATTTAATTGCCATAAAATGCCAAAAAATGTAACTTGATCATTTCGAAGCGTTGGTTATGGTTCCTTGGGTTGTATTTGATGTCCCGGTAAAATATCATGCGATCCATTACCTGCTCCATACCACGGCCTGGACCATGGATGCGATAATCGAGGCACGACTGGCGGAATTCCAGTTTAATTGCCATAAAATGCCAAAAAATGTAACTTGATCATTTCGAAGCGTTGGTTATGGTTCCTTGGGTTGTATTTGATGTCCCAGAGAAATATCATGTAATCCGGTACCGACTCCGTACGATGGCGTCCGGCCTTGACTATTGCAGGCAATAATACAGGCACGACTGGCGAATTTCCAGTTTAATTTCCATAAAATGCAAAAAAATTTAATTTTATCCTTTCGAAGCATTGGTTATGAATACTTGGGTTGTATTTTATGTCCCAGAAAAATATCATGCGATTCGGTACCGGCTACGTACCAAGGCGTCCGACCTGGACCATGGAAGGCGATAATGTAGGCACGACTTGGCGGAATTCTAGTTTAATTGCCATAAAATGCCAAAAAATGTAACTTTATCCTTTCGAAGAGTTGGTTATGGTTTCTTGTCTTGTATTTTATTTCCTGAACAAATATCACGCGATCCAGTACCGGATCCATACCAAGGCGTCCGGCCTGGACCATGGCAGGCGATAATACAGGCACGATTTGGCGGAATTCCAGTTTAATTGCCATAAAATGCCAAAAAGTGTAACTTGATCATTTCAAAGCGTTGGTTATGGTTCCTTGGGTCATATTTTATATCCCGGACAAATATCATGTGATCCGGTACCGACTCCGTACCAAGGCGTCCGGCCTGGACCATGGCAGGCGATAATACATGAACGACTGACAGAATTCCAGTTTAATTGCCATAAAATGCCAAAAAGTGTAACTTGATCATTTCAAAGCGTTGGTTATGGTTCCTTAGGTCGTATTTGATGTCCTGGAAAATATCATGTGATCCGGTAACAGCTCCGTACAGCGTCCGGTCTGGACCATCGCAGGCGATAGTACAGGGACGACTTGCGGAATTCCAGTTTAAGTGCCATAAAATGCCAAAACATGTAACTTGATCATTTCGAAGCGTTGTGTATAATTCCTTGGGTCATATTTAATGTCCCAGACATATATCATGCGACCCGGTAACGGCTTCGTACCAAGGTGTCCAGCATGGACCATGGCAGGCGATAATACAAGTACGACTGGCAGAATTCCAGTTTAATTGCCATAAATGCCAAAAAATGTAACTAGACCATTTCGAAGCGTTGGTTATGGTTGCTTGGGTCATTTTTGATATCCCAGAAAAATATCATTTGATCCGATACCGGCTCCATACCAAGGCGTCAGGCCTGGACAATGGCAGGCGATAATACATGCACGACTGACAGAATTCCAGTTTAATTGCCATAAAATGCCAAAAAATGTAGTTTGATCATTTCGAAGCGGTTGGTTATGGTTCCGTGGGTCTTATTTGATGTCCTGGAGAAATATCATGCGATTTGGGACCGGCTTTGTACCAAGGCATCCGGCCTGGACCATGTCAGGCGATAATAGAGGCACGACAGGCGGAATTCCAGTTTAATGGCCATAAAATGCCAAAAAATGTAACTTGATCATTTCAAAGCATTGGTTATGGTTCCTTGGGTCGTATTTGATGTCCAGGAAAAATATCATGCGATCCGGTACAGGCTCTGTAACAAGGCGCCGGCCTGGACCATGGCAGGCGCTAATACAGGCACGACACTCGGAATTCCAGTTTAATTGCCATAAAAGGCCAAAAAATGTAACTTGATCATTTCAAAGCGTTAGTTATGGTTCCTTGGGTCATATTTAATGTCCCATACAAATATCATGTGACCCGGTACCGGCTCCTTACCAAGGCGTCCGGCCTGAATCATGGCAGGCGATAATACAGGCATGACTGTCGAAATTCCTGTTTATTTGCTATAAAATGCCAAAAAATGTAACTTGATCATTTCAAAGCGTTAGTTATGGTTCCTTGGGTCATATTTTATATCCCGGACAAATATCATGCGATCCAGTCCCGACTCCGTCCCAAGGCGTCCGGCCTGGTTCTTGGCAGGCGATAATACAGGCATGACTGTCGAAATTCCTGTTTATTTGCTATAAAATGCCAAAAAATGTAACTTGATCATTTCAAAGCGTTAGTTATGGTTCCTTGGGTCATATTTTATATTCCGGACAAATATCATGCGATCCAGTCCCGACTCCGTTCCAAGGCGTCCGGCCTGGTTCTTGGCAGGCGATAATACATGCACGACTGACAGAATTCCAGTTGAATTGCCATAAAATGCCAAAAAATGTAACTTGATCATATCGAAGCGTTGGTTATGATTCCTTGGGTCGTATTTGATGTCCTAGAAAAATATCATGTAATCCGGTAACGGCTCCATACGGCGTCCGGCATGCAGGCGATAATACAGGCACGACTGGCGGAATTCCAGTTTAATTGCCATAAAATGCCAAAAAATGTAACTTGATCATTTCGAAGAGTTGATTATGGTTCCTTGGGTGGTATTTGATGTCCCGGACAAATATCATGCGATCTGTTACCAGCTCCGTACCAAGGCGTCCGGCCTGGACCATGGCAGGCGATATTACAGGTACGACTAGCGGAATTCCAGTTTAATTTCCATAAAATTCCAAACAAATGTAACTTGATCATTTCGAAGAGTTGGTTATGGTTACTTGGGTCGTATTTGATATCCTGGACAAATATCATGCTATCCGGTACCGGCTCCATACCAAGGTGTCCGGCCTGAACCATGGATGGTGATAATACAAGCACGACTGGCTGAATTCTAGTTTAATTGCCATAAAATGCAACTTGATCATTTAGAAATGTTGGTTATGGTTCCTTGGGTCGTATTTGATGTCCCGGACAAATATCATGTGATCCGGTCCCGGCTCCATACAAAGGTGTCCGGCCTGGACCATGAATGGTGATATTACAGGTACGACTAACGGAATTCCAGTTTAATTGCCATGAAATGTAACTTGATCATTTCGAAGCGTTGGTTATGGTTACTTGGGTTGTATTTGATGTCCCGAACAAGTATCATGCTATCTGGTACCGGCTCCGTACCAAGGCGAATAGCCTGGACCATGGCAGGCGATAATAGAGGCACGACTGGCGGAATTCCAGTTTAATTGCCATAAAATGCCATATAATGTAACTTGATCATTTCGTAGCATTGGTTATGGTTCATTGGGTCATATTTGATGTCACAGTCAAATATCATCGATCCGGTACCATCTTCGTACCAAGTCGTCCGGCCTGGACCATGGCAGGTGAAAATACAAGCACGACTGGCGAATTCCAGTTTAATTGCCATAAAATGCCAAAAAATGTAACTTGGTCATTTTGAAGCGTTGGTTATGGTTCCTTGTGTTGAATTTGATGTCCCAAAAAAATATCACGTGAACCGGTACCGGCTCTATACCAAGGCGTCCGGCCTGGACAATGGCAGGCGATAATAGAGGCACGACTGACGGAATTCCAGTTTAATTGCCATAAAATGCCAAAAAATGTAACTTGATCATTTCGAAGAGTTGGTTATGGTTACTTGGGTCGTATTTGATGTCCCAGACCAATATCATGCAATCCAGTACCGGCTCCATACCAAGGTGTCCAGCCTGGACCATGGATGGTGATAATACATGCACGACTGGCGGAATTCCAGTTTAATTGCCATAAAATGCCAAAACATGTAACTTGATCATTTTGAAGCATTGGTTATGGTTCCTTGGGTCGTATTTGATGTCCGGACAAATATCATGCGATCCGGACTCGGCTCCGTACCAAGGCGTCCGGCCTGGACCATGGCAGGCGATAATAGAAGCTTGACTGGCGGAATTCCAGTTTAATTGCCATAAAATTCCAAAAGATGTAACTTGATCATTTCGAAGCGTTGGTTATGGTTCCTTGGGTCGTATTTGATTTCCCGGAGAAATCTCATGAGATCCGGTACCGGCTTCGTACCAAGGCGTCCGGCCTGAACTATGGCAGGCGATAATACAGGCACGGCTGGCGGAATGCCAAGTTAATTGCAATAAAATTCCAAAAAATATAACTTGATCATTTCAAAGCATTGGTTATGAATCCTTGGATTGTATTTGATGTCCCGGACAAATATCATGCGATTCGGTACCGGCTACGTACCAAGGCGTCCGGCCTGGATCATGGAAGGCGATAATGCAGGCACGACTTAGCAGAATTCTAGTTTAATTGCCATAAAATGCCAACACAATCCTTCCGAAGAGTTGGTTATTGTTTCTTGGGTTGTATTTGATGTCCCGGACAAATATTATGCAATCCGGTACCAGATCCGTACCAAGGCGTCCAGCATGGACAATGGATGGCGATAATACAGGAACGACTTGTTGAATTCCAGTTTAATTTCCATAAAATGCCAAAAAATGTAACTTGATCATTTCGTAGCGTTGGTTATGGTTCCTCGGGTCATATTTGATGTCCCGGACAAATATCAAGTGATCTGGTACCGGCTTCGTAGCAAGGCGTCGGGCCTGGACCATGGCAGGCGATAATACAAGCACGACTAGCGGAATTCCAGTTTAATTGCCATAAAATGCTAAAAATTATAACTTGATCATTTCGAAGAGTTGGTTACGGATACTTGGGTCGTATTTGATGTCCCGGACAAATATCATGAGATTTGGTACCGGCTCTGTACCAAGGATCCGATCTGCACCATGGAAGGCGATAATACATGCATGACTAGCGAATTTCAAGTTTAATTGCCAAAAAATGCCAAAAAATGTAACTTGATCATTTTGAAGCGTTGGTTATGGTTCCTTGGGTCATATTTCATATCACGGATGATGTCATGCGACCCGGTACTGGCTCCGTACCAAGGCGTCCGTCCTGGACCATGGCAGGCGATAATACAAGCACGACTGTCGGAATTCCAGTTTAATTGCCATAACATGCCAAAAAAATGTAACTTGATCATTTCAGAGCGTTGGTTATGGTTCAGTGGGTCGTATTTGATATCCTGGAGAAATATCATGCAATCCGGTACCGGCTCTGTACCAAGGCGTCCTACCTGGACCATGGTAGGTGATAACAGAGGCACGACAAACGGAATTCCAGTTTAATTGCCATAAAATTCCAAAAAATGTAACTTGATCATTTCGAAGCATTGGTTAATGTTCCTTGGATCGTATTTGATGTCCACGACAAATATCATACGATCCGGTACCATCTATGTACCAAGACGTCCGGCTTGGACCATGGCAGGCGCTAATACAAGCACGAGTGGCGGAATTCCAGTTTAATTGCCATAAAATTCCAAAAAATGTAACTTGATCATTTCAAAGAGTTGGTTATGGTTACTTGCATCGTATTTGATGTCCCAGACAAATATCATGCGATCCGGTATCTGCTCCGTACCAAGATGTCCGGCCTGGACCATGGATGAAGATAATACAGGCACGACTGGCGGAATTCCAGTTTAATTGCCATAAAATTCCAAAAAATGTAACTTGATCATTTCAAAGAGTTGGTTATGGTTCCTTGGGTCACTTTCATATCCCAGAAAATATCATGTGACCCGGTAACGGCTCCGTACCAAGGCGTCCGACCTGTACCATGGCAGGCGATAATACAGGCACGGCTTTCGGAATTCCAGTTTAATTGCCATAAAATGTCAAAAATATGTAACTTGATCATTTCAGAGTGTTGGTTATGGTTCCATGGGTCGTCTTTGATGTCCTGGAGAAATATCATGCGATCCGGTACCAGCTCCGCACCAAGGCGTCCGTCCTGGACCATGATAGGCGATATTACAGGCACGAAGGAATTCCAGTTTTATTGCCATAAAATGCCAAAAAATGTAATCTGATCATTTCTAAGAGTTGGTTATGGTTACTTGCATCGTATTTGATGTCCCAGACAAATATCATGCGATCCGGTATCTGCTCCGTACCAAGATGTCCGGCCTGGACCATGGATGAAGATAATACAGGCACGACTGGCGGAATTCCAGTTTAATTGCCATAAAATTTAACTTGATCATTTCGAAGCTTTGGTTATGGGTCCTTGGGTCATATTTGATGTCCCAAACAAATATCATGCGATCCGGTACCAGCTCCGCACAAAGGCGTCCGGCTTGGACCTTGGCAGGCGATATTACAGGCACGACTAGCGAAATTCCAGTTTAATTGCCATAAAATGCCAAAAAATTTAACTTGATCATTTCGAAGAGTTGGTTATGGTTACTTGGGTCGTATTTGATGTCCCAGACCGATATCATGCAAACCTGTACCGGCTCCATACCAAGGTGTCCGGCATGGACCATGGATGGTGATAATACATGCTCGATTGGCGGAATTCCAGTTTAATTGCCATAAAGTGTAACTTGATCATTTCGAAGCTTTGGTTATGGTTCCTTGGGTCATATTTGATGTTCCGGACAAATATCTTGGGATCTGGTACCGGCTCCGTACCAAGGCGTCCGGCCTGGACTCTGGCAGGCGATAATACAGGCACGACTAGCAAAATTCCTGTTTAATTGCCATAAAATGCCAAAACATATAACTTGATCATTTCGAAGCATTGGTAATGGTTCCTTGGGTCATATTTGACGTCCGGAAAAATATCATGCGATCCAGAACCGGCTCCGTACCAAGGCGTCTGACCTGGACCATGGCAGGCGATACTATAGGCACGACTGGCGGAATTCCAGTTTAATTGCCATAAAATGCCAAAAAATGCAACTTGATCATTTCAAAGTGTTGGTTATGGTTCCTTGGGTCGTATTTGATGTCCTGGTGAAATATCATGTGATCGGTACCGGCTTCGTACCAAGGCGTCCAGCCTGGACTATGGCAGGCGATAATACAGGCACAATTGGCTGAATTCAAGTTTAATTGCTATAAATGCCAAAAAATGTAACTTGATCATTTAGAAGCGTGGGTTATGGTTCTTTGGGTCGTATTTGATGTCCCGGACAGATACCATGTGATCCAGTACCGGCTCCGTACCAAGGCGTCTGGACTGGACCATGGCAGGCGATAATACATGCACGACTGGCAGAATTCCAGTGTAATTGCCATAAAATGCCAAAAAATGTAAACTAATCATTTTGAAGCGTTGGTTATGGTTCCTTGTGTCATATTTGATGTCTCGGACTAATATCATGATATTTGGTACCGGCTCTGTACCAAGGATCCTTGCTGGACAATGGAAGGCGATAATACAGGCATGACTAGCGGATTTCAAGTTTAATTGCCAAAAAATACCAAAAAATGTCTTGATCATTTCGAAGCGTTGGTTATGGTTCCTTGGGTCATATTTCATATCACGGAAAATGTCATGCGACCCGGTACTGGCTCCGTACCAAGGCGTCCGGCCTGTACCATGGCAGGCGATAATATAGGCACGACTGTCGGAATTCCAGTTTAATTGCCATAACATGCCAAAAAAATGTAACTTGATCATTTCAGAGCGTTGGTTATGGTTCCGTGGGTCGTATTTGATATCCTGGAGAAATATCATGCAATCCGGTACTAGCTCTGTACCAAGGCGTCCTACCTAAACCATGGCAGGTGATAATAGAGGCACGACTAACGGAATTCCAGTTTAATTGCCATAACATGCCAAAAAAATGTAACTTGATCATTTTGAAGCATTGGTTATGGTTCCTTGGATCGTATTTGATGTCCACGAAAAATATCATGCGATCCAGTACCGTCTCTGTACCAAGGCGTCCGGCCTGGACCATGGCAGGCGCTAATACAAGCACGAGTGGCGGAATTTCAGTTTAATTCCCATAAAATGCCAAAAAATGTAACTTGATCATTTAGAAGCATTAGTTATGGTTCCTTGGGTCATATTTCATATCCCAGAAAATATCATGTGACCCAGTACCGATTCCGTACCAAGGCGTCCGGCCTGTACCATGGCAGGCGATAATTCAGGCACGACTGTCGGAATTCTAGTTTAATTGCCATAAAATGCCAAAAATGTGTAACTTGATCATTTCAAAGCGTTGTTTATGGTTCCGTGGGTCGTATTTGATGCCCTGGAGAAATATAATGCGATCCGGTACCAGCTCTGTACCAAAGCGTCCGTCCTGGACCATGGCAGGCGATAATAGAGACACGACTGACGGAATTCAAGTTTAATTGCCATAAAATTCCAAAAAATATAACTTGTTCATTTCAAAGTGTTGGTTATGTTTCCTTAGGTCGTATTTGATGTCCAGGACAAATATCATGCGATCCGGTACCGGCTCCATACCAAGGCGTCCGTCCTGGACCATGGCAAGCGCTAATACAGGCACGACTGGCGGAATTCCAGTTTAATTGCCATAAAATTCCAAAAAATGTAACTTGATCATTTCCTGGGTTGTACTTGATGTCCCGGACAAATATCACACGATCCGGTATCGGATCCATACCAAGGCACTTGGCCTGGACCATGGATGGCGATAATACATGCACGACTGGCTGAATTCCAGTTTAATTGCCATAAAATGCCAACAAATGTAATTTGATCATTTCGAAGTTTTGGTTATGGTTCCTTGGGTCATATTAATTTCCTGGAAAAATATCAAGCGATTCGGTACTAGCTACGTACCATGGCGTCCGGCCTGGACCATGGAAGGCAATAATAGAAGGACGACTTGGCGGAATTCCAGTTTAATCGCCATAAAATGCCAAAAAATGTAACTTAATCATTTCGAAGCGTTAGTTATGGTTACTTGGGTCGTATTTGATGTCCCGGACATTTTATCCAATACCGGCTCCTTACCAAGGGAGTCCGGCCTAGACCATGGCAGGCTATAATACAGGCACGGCTGGGCGGAATTCAAGTTTAATTGCCAGAAAATGCCAAAAAATGTAACTTGATCATTTTGAAGAGTTGGTTATGGTTCCTTGGGTTGTATTTGATTTCCCAGAAAAATATCATTCGATCTGGTACCGTCTCAATACCAAGGCGTCCGGTCTGGGCCATGGATGGCGATAATACATGCACGACTGGCGGAATTACAGTTTAATTGCCATAAAATGCCAAAACATGTAACTTGATCATTTCGAAGCGTTGGTTATGGTTCCTTGGGTCATATTTAATGTCCCAGAAAAATATCATGCGACCCGGTACCGGCTTCGTACTATGGTGTCCGGCCTGAACCTTGGCAGGCGATAATACAGACACGACTGGCGGAATTTCAGTTTAATTGCCATAAAATGCCAAAAAATCTAACTAGATCATTTCGAAGCGTTGTTTATGGTTCCTTGGATCATATTTGATATCCCGGAAAAATATCATGTGATCCGGTACCTGCTCCATACCAAGTCGTCCGGCCTGGACAATGGCAGGCGATAATACATGCACGACTGACGGAATTCCAGTTTAAGTGCCATAAAATGCCAAAAAAATTAACTTGATCATTTCGAAGCATTGGTTATGGTTCCTTGGGTCGTATTTGATTTCCCGGATAAATATCATGAGATACGGTACCGGCTCCGTACCAAGGCGTCCGGCCTGGACCATGCCAGGCGATAATACATGCACGACTAGCGGAATTCCAGTTTAATTGCCATAAAATGCCAAAAAATGTAGTTTGATCATTTCGAAGCGATTGGTTATGGTTCCGTGGGTCTTATTTGATGTCTTGGAGAAATATCATGCGATCCTGTACCGGCTTTGTACCAAGGCATCTGGCCTGAACCATGGTAGGCGATAAAAGAGGCACGATAGGCGGAATTCCAGTTTAATTGCCATAAAATGCCAAAAATGTAACTTGATCATTTCAAAGCATTGGTTATGGTTCCTTGGGTTGTATTTGATGTCCATGACAAATATCATGCGATCCGGTACCGGCTCCGTAACAAGGAGTCCGGCCTGGACCATGGCAGGCGCTAATACAGGCACGACTGGCGGAATTCCAGTTTAATTGCCATAAAATGCAAAAAAATGTAACTTGATCATTTCTAAGTGTTGGTTATGGTTCCTTGGGTCATATCTAATGTGCCGGACAAATATCATGTGACCCGGTACCGGCTCCTTACCAAGGCGTCCGGCCTGGACCATGGCAGGCAATAATATAGGCACGATTGTCGGAATTCCTATTTAATTGCTATAAAATTCCAAAAAATGTAACTTGATCATTTAAAAGTGTTAGTTATGGTTCCTTGGGTCATATTTTATATCCTGGACAAATATCATGCGATCCGGTACCGACTCCGTTCCAAGGCGTCCAGCCTGGACCATGGCAGGCGATAATACATGCACGAGTGACGGAATTCCAGTTTAATTGTCATAAAATGCCAAAAAATGTAACTTGATCATTTTGAAGCATTGGTTATGGTTCCTTGGGTCGTATTTGATGTCCTAGAAAAATATCATATGATCCGGTAACGGCTTCGTAACAAGGCGTCCGGCCTGGACCATGGCAGGTGATAATACAGGCACGATTAGCGGAATTCCAGTTTAATTGCCATAAAATGCCAAAACATGTAACTTGATCATTTGCAAGCGTTGGTTATGGTTCCTTGTGTTGTATTTGATGTCCCAGAAAAATATCTCGCGATCCGGTACTGGCTCTGTACCAAGGCGTCCGGCCTGGACTATGGCAGGCGATAATAGAGGCACGACTAACGGAATTCCAGTTTAATTGCCATAAAATGCCAAAAAATATAACTTGATCATTTTGAATTGAANAGCGGAATTCCAGTTTAATTGCCATAAAATGCTTAAAAATGTAACTTGATCATTTCGAAGAGTTGGTTATCGTTACTTGGATCGTATTTGATGTCCCGGACAAATATCATGCGGTCCGGTATCGACTCCATACCAAGGTGTTCGGCCTGGACCATGGATGGCGATAATACAGGCACGACTGGCGTAATTCCAGTTTAATTCCCATAAAATGTAACTTGATCATTTCGAAGCATTGGTTATGGGTCCTTGGGTCATATTTGATGTCCCATACAAATATCATGCGATCCGGTACCAGCTCCGTACCAAGGCGTCCGGCCTGGACCGTGGCAGGCGATATTACAAGCACGACTAGCTGAATTCCAGTTTCATTGCTATAAAATGCCAAAAAATGTAACTTGATCATTTCAAAGAGTTGGTTATGGTTACCTGGGTCATATTTGATGTACTAGACCGATATCATGCGATCGGGTACCGGCTCCATACCAAGTTGTCCGGCTTGGACCATAGATGGTGATAATACAGGCACGACTGGCAGAATTCCAGTTTAATTGCCATAAAGTGTAACTTGATCATTTCGAAGCTTTGGTTATGGTCCCTTGGGTCATATTTGATGTCCAAAACAAATATCTTGCGATCTGGTACTGGCTCCGTACCAAGGCGTCCGGCCTGGACCCTGGCAGGCGATAATACAGGCACGACTAGCAAAATTCCACTTTAATTGCCATAAAATGCCAAAACATGTAACTTGATCATTTCGAAGCATTGGTTATGGTTCCTTGGGTCGTATTTGATGTCCCGACAAATATCATGTGATCCGGAACCGGCTCCGTACCAAGGCGTCCAGCCTGGACCATGGCACGACTGGAGAAATTCCAGTTTAATTTCCATAAAATGCCAAAAAATGTAACTTGACCATTTAGAAGAGTTCGTTATGGTTCCTTGGGTTTTCTTTTATGTCCCAGAAAAATTATCATGCGATCCGGTATCGAATCCATACCAAGGCGTCCAGCCTGGATCATAGATGGCGATAATACAGGCACGACTAGCAAAATTCTAGTTTAATAGCCATAAGATGCCAAAAGATGTAACTTGATCATTTCGAAGCATTGTTTATGGTTCCTTGGGTCGTATTTGTATGTCCCGTAAAAATATCATGCTATCCGGTACCAGCTCTGTACCAAGGCGTCCAGTCTGGGCTATGGCAGGGGATAATACAGGCACGAGTGGCAGAATTCAAGTTTAATTACAATAAAATGCAAAAATATGTAACTTGATCATTTCAAAGCGTTGGTTATGGTTCCTTGTGTCGTATTTTATGTCCCGGAGAAACATCATGCTATCCAGTACCAGATCCGTACCAAGGCGTCCGGCATGGACTATGGCAGGCGATAATACATGCACGAATGGTGGAATTCCAGTTTAATTGCCATAAAATGCCAAAAAATGTAACTTGATCATTTCAAAGCGTTGGTTATGGTTCCTTGTGTCGTATTTTATGTCCCGGAGAAACATCATGCTATCCAGTACCAGATCCGTACCAAGGCGTCCGGCATGGACTATGGCAGGCGATAATACAGGCACGGCTGGCGAAATTCTAGTTTAATTGCCATAAAATTCCAAAAAATGTAACTTGATCATTTTGAAGCATTGGTTATGGTTCCTCGGGTCGTATTTGATGTCTCGGACAAATATCATGCGACTCAGTACCGGCTACGTACCAAGGCGTCCGGCCTGGACCATGGCAGGCGACAATACATGCACGACTTGGCGGAATTCCAGTTTAATTGCCATAAAATTCCAAAAAATGTAACTTGATCGTTTCGAAGAGTTAGTTATGGTTTCCTGGGTTGTATTTGATGTCTTAGACAAATATCATGCGTTCCGGTACCGGCTCCATACCAAGGTGTCCGGCCTGGACCATGGCAGGCGATAATATAGGCACGACTGGCGGAATTCCAGTTTAATTGCCATAAAATGCCAAAAAATGTAACTTGATCATTTCGTAGCGTTGGTTATGGTTCATTGGGTCATATTTGATGTCCCAGTCAAATATCATCGATCCGGTACCAGCTTCGTACCAAGTCGTCCGGCCTGGACCATGGCAGGTGATAATACAAGCACGACTGGCGAATTCCAGTTTAATTGCCATAAAATGCCAAAAAATGTAACTTGATCATTTCGTAGCGTTGGTTATGGTTCATTGGGTCATATTTGATGTCCCAGTCAAATATCATCGATCCAGTACCAGCTTCGTACCAAGTCGTCCGGCCTGGACCATGGCAGGTGATAATACAAGCACGACTGGCGAATTTCAGTTTAATTGCCATAAAATGCCAAAAAATGTAACTTGATCATTTTGAAGCGTTGGTTATGGTTCCTTGTGTTAAATTTGATGTCCCAGAAAAATATCACGCGAACCGGTACCGGCTCTGTACCAAGGCGTCCGGCCTGGACAATGGCAGGCGATAATAGAGGCACGACTAACAGAATTCCAGTTTAATTGCCATAAAATTAAAAAAAAAATGCAATTTCATCATTTCGAAGCGTTGGTTATGGTTCCTTGGGTCGTATTTGATGACCTGGATAAATATCATGCTATCCGGTACCGGCTCCATATTAAGGCGTCCGGTCTGGACCATGGCAGGTGATAATATAGGCACGACTTGCGAAATTCCAGTTTAATTGCCATAAAATGCCAAAAAATATAACTTGTTCAATTCGAAGCGTTGGTTATGGTTACTTGGGTCGTATTTGATGTACCGGACAAATATCATGCTATCCGGTACCGGCTCCATACCAAGGCGTCCGGCCTGGACCATTGCAGGCGATATTACAAGCACGACTAACCGAATTCCAGTTTAATTTGCATAAAATGCCAAAAAAATGTAACTTGATCATTTCAAAGCATTGGTTATGGTTACTTGGGTCATATTTAATGCCCCGGTCAAATATCATGCGATCCGGTACCGGCTTCGTACCAAGGCGTCCGGCCTGGACCATGGCTGGCGATATTACAGGCAGGACTAGCGGAATTCCAGTTTAATTGCCATAAATTGCCAAAAAATGTAACTTGATCATTTCGAAGAGTTGGTTATGGTTACTTGGGTTGTATTTGGTGTTCCGGACAAATACCATGTGATCCGGTAACGGCTCCATACCAAGCTGTCCGGCCTGGACCATGGATGGCGATAATACATGCACGGCTGGCGGAATTCCAATTTAATTGTAATGAAATGTAACTTGATCATTTCGAAGTGTTGGTTATGGTTCCTTGGGTCATATTTGATGTCCCAGACAAATATCATGCGATCCGGTACCAGCTCCGTACCAATTGCGTCCGGCCTGGACCATGGCATGCGATATTACAGGCACGACTAGCGAAATTCAAGTTTAATTGCCATAAAATGCCAAACAAATATAAATTGATCATTTTGAAGAGTTGGTTATGGTTACTTGGTTCGTATTTGATGTCCCGGACAAATATCATGCGATCCGGCACCGGCTCCATACCAAGGTGTCCGGCCTGAACCATGGATGGTGATAATACAGGCACGACTAGCGGAATTCCAGTTTAATTGCCATAAAATGTAACTTGATCATTTCGAAGCGTTGGTTATGGTTACTTGGGTCGTATCTGATGTCCCGGACAAATATCATGCGCTCCGGTACTGTCTCCATACCAAGGTGTCCGGCCTAGACCATGGATGGTGATAATACAGGCACGACTAGCGGAATTCCAGTTTAATTGCCATAAAATGT
>ML325427.1:0-50000 GCA_005239505.1 Nicotiana paniculata
GCGGGTTATATGGTTGTAAGTCTTTTTTGTTTGGTTTAGGCTCTCTTTATAGGTATTTACCTGATAAAGGTTAGAAACAACACGTACCTCGCTCCAAAGACCACTTAATCCTCAACCATAACTTTTCCTCTAGAATCCGACTCCAAACTACTCGTATCTAAAAACAATTGAGTCGATAATATCAAATATTGCTAAAGGAATCAATCACAATGCATGAATTTAGAATTCCCAAACTTTTCCCCAAAAAGTCGAAAATCGACCCCGAGTCCGCTTGGTCAACACCAGAGGTTCAGACCAAAATCCATTTACCCATTCACCCGTGATCCCAATTATGTAATTAGTTTCGGAATCCGACCTCAAAGTGAGGTATAAATCCCCAATTAGAAAAAATCCCCAGTTCATCCTAAATCCCTAGTTTTCTACCATGGAATAAAAAAAATTAGGGCTAGAAATTAATGGGTGATGTTAGTAATGGAAGAAAATGAGTTAAGGAGTAAAAACCTATGAATTCGTGTTGAGTTATCTCTTCAAAATTTCTCCTAGGACGAGCTCTAGTCGAAGGGTTATGAAAATTTGGAGAAATCCCGTTTCCAATTCTGTGTTAAGGGCCTGCCGCGGTCGCGAAGCAGCGACTCAAATAGGTTACGCATTCGCGAGATACCCTTCGCGTTTGCGAAGGATTACGTCCACCAGCCGACGCGTTCGCGAGCCATGTTCCGCGTTCGTGAAGATTATAGGTCCTCTCCCCCCTCCCCCCAGGTCTCATGCCTACGCATTCGCGAGAGGATGGTCGCGTTTGCGAAGGGTGAAGCCCCAATTTCTCCGCATTCGTGACCTAGCCTTCATGTTCGCGAAGAAGAACTTCCACCCAACTCCAGTTCACTCTTCGCTTTTGCGAGAGTACCACCGCGAACGCGAATAAGGACACCAGATGTTAGTTGAAGTTGAGGAAAAACTAGATTATCTAAGTCCAAAACCATCCATAGCCTATTCGAAACTTACCCGAACCCTCAGTGATCCAAACCAATTATGCACATAAGTCCAAAAACTTCATACGACGTTGCTCGCGCGATCAAAACAAAAAAATAACACCTAGAACTACGAATCATATACCAAATCAAATGAAATTTTCAAGAAAACATTAAAACTTCTATTTTAACAACCGAGCGTCCGAATCACGTCAAACCAACTTCCTTTCTCACCAAATTTGATAGAAAAGTCATAAATATAATAGTGGACCTGTACCGGGCTCCGAAACCAAAATACGAACCCGGTATAAAAACGACCAAACATCAGTTGATTCTTAAAAATCATTAAACTTCAAACTTCCAATTTTCAACAAAAATCAATGACTCGAGCTAGGTACCTCTGAATTTGATTCCAGGCATGCACCAGGTCCCAAATTATGATACAAACCCACCGGGACCGTCAAAACACTGATCCGGGTCCGTTTGCTCAAAACATTGACCGAGGTCAACCCAAATGAATTTTAAAGGTAAAATTCTTATTTTTATCAGTTTTTAACATATAAGCCTTCCGGAAGAACACCCGGACTGCGCATGTAAATCGAGGAAGGCTAAAAAGAAGTATTTAAGGCCTAGAAACACAGAATTAGGTTCTAAAACACAAGAGGACTTATTTTGGGCTATCATGCTCTCCAACTCTAAAACAATCGTTCGTCCTCGAACAAACATTGAAAAGTACCTGGCTAGTGAAAAGGCGTGGATATCTACTCCGCATATTTGATTCGGACTCCCAAATATGCCTCAACGGGCTGATCTCTCCACTACACTCAAACTGAAGGATAAATCTTAGACCTCACTTGTCAAAACTGCCGAGCTAGAATAGTCACCGGCTCCTCCTCATAAGTTAGATCCTAGTCCAATTGGACAAAGCTGAAAAATCTAACACATGGGACGGGTCAGTGTGATATTTCCGGAGCATAGACACATGGAACACCGGATGAATAGCTGATAAACTAGATGGCAATGTGAGCCTGTAAGCCACCTCACCTACTCTCTCCAGAATCTCAAAGGGTATGATATACCTAGGGATCAACTTGCCCTTCTTTTCGAACCTCATCGCATGCTTCATGGGTGATACCTGAAGCAACACTCTCTCTCCGACCATGAATGCAATATCACGAAATCTACTGTCTCTGTGCAAAGTCAATACTGAATAATCCTATCCTTATACAAAGAATCCTGTAGCAAATATGTACCTAACAACCGAGACTTCCCCCGCTTGAACCACCCAACTGACGACCGGCACTGCGTACCGTATACTGCCACATAGGGAGCCTTCTGAATGCTCGACTTGTAGCTATTGTTGTAGGAAAACTCCGCAAGTGGAAAGAACTGACCCCACGATCTTTCGAAGCCTATAACACATGCGTGGAGCATATCCTCCAATATCTAAATAGTGTGCTTGGACTGTCCGTCCATCTGGGGATAAAATGATGTGCTCAACTTAGCGCTCAAATCACATTGTCTGCGTACCTCGATCAGAAATGATAGAAACGGGCACACCGTGATGGAAGACGATATCGCAGATGTAAATCTCTGCCAACCGCTCTGAAGAATAGGTAACTGCCACATGATTGAAATGTGCTGACTTTGTCAGTCTGTCCACAATGGCCCAAACGGCATCGAACTTCCTTTGAGTCCTTGGGAGTCCAACCACGAAATCCATAGTGATACACTCCCACTTCCATTCAGGAATCTCTATATGTTGAAGCAAACCACCGGGTCTCTGATGCTCATACTTTAATTGCTGATAATTTAGACACCAAGCTACATAAGCAACTATATCCTTCTTCATCCTCCTCCACCAATAATGCTGCCGCAAGTTTTGATACATCTTGGTGGCGCCTAGATGAATGGGATAACGAGAACTGTGGTCCTCCTCAAGAATCAATTCACAATTACCATCCACATTAGGCACACAAACACGACCCTGCATCCTCAAAACTCCATCATCTCCAACAGTAACCTGCTTCGCACCACCGTGCTGCACTTTTTCCCTAAGGACAAGGAAATGAGGGTCGTCATACTGTCACTCCCTGATGCGCTGAAACAAGGAAGATCGAGCGACTGTACAAGCTAGAACACGGATGGGCTTCGAAATATCCAACCTTAAAAACTGGTTGGCCAAAGTATAAACATCTGATGCAAGTGGCCTCTTATCGATTGGAATAAATGCAAGTCTACCATACTCGTTGCCTTTCCACTCAAGGCGTCAGCCACCATATTGGACTTCCCGGGATGACACAAGATGGTGATATCATAGTCTTTCAATAGCTCCAATCACCTCATCTACCTCAAATTGATATCCTTTTTCTTTAACAAATACTGAAGGCTATAATGATCCGTGAAAACCTCACGCGACACGCCGTAAAGATACTGCCTCCAAATCTTCAACGCATGAACAATGGCTGCAAACTCTAAGTCATGGAGGGTTATTCTTCTCATGAACCTTCAATTGCCGCAGCGCATATGCAATAACCCTTCTATCCTGCATCAACACCGCACCGAGCCCAACACGGGATGCATCACAATATACTGTATAATATCCTAAACTTGTGGGCAACACCAACACTAGCGTTGTAGTCAAATAAGTCTTGAGCTTCTGAAAGCTCGCCTGACACTCATATGACAATCTGAACGGGGCACCTTTCTGAGTCAACCTGGTCAGCGTGGCTGCTATAGATTAAAACCTCTCCACAAATGGATTGTAATAACCCGCAAAACCCAAGAAACTCCTGATCTCCTTGGCTGAAGTAGGTCTAGGCCAATCCTGAGCAACCTCAATCATCTTAGGATCTACCTAAATTCCCTCTGCTGATAAAACGTTCCCCGAGAATGCGAGTAAGTCCAACCAAAACTTGCACTTTGTAAACTTAACATATAATTAGTTGTCCTTCAAGGTTTGAAGTGAAATTCGAAGGTGCTGCTCGTGCTCCTCTCGACTGCGGGAGTCGATCGGCATATCATCAATAAACAAATCACAAAGGAGTCCAAATAAGGCTTGAACATTCGGTTTATCAAATCCATAACTGATTCTGAGGCATTTGTCAACGTAAAGGGCATCACTAGAAAATCATAATGCCCGTACCGAGTCCGCAAAGTTGTCTTAGAGACATCAGATTCCCTAATCCCCAACGGATGGTAGCCACATTTCAAATCAATCTTCGAAAACACCTTGGCACCCTAAAGCTGATCAAATAAATCATCAATCCTCGGCAAAAAATACTTGTTCTTGATGGTGACTTTGTTCAATTGACGATAATATATGCACATCCTCATCGATCCATCCTTTTCTTCACAAACAGCACATATGCACCCCAGGGAGAGATAATGAAGCCCTTATAAAGAAAATTCTGTAACTGCTCCTTCAATTCTTTCAACTCTAGCAGGGCCATACAATTGGAAAAATAATGATTGGATGAGTTCCTGAAGCCAAATCAATACAGAAATGAATAACCTTGTCGGGTGGCATCCCCGACAGGTTTGTAGGAAACACCTCCGGAAACTCATGGACAATTGGTACTGAATGCATGGAAGGAATCTCCGCACTAGAAGCGCGGACATAAGCCAAGTATGCTAGACACCCCTTCTCGACCATATGCAGAGCCTTTATATAAGAGTTAACCATGCTGGTAGAATAGCCAGAACTCCCTGTCCACTCTAATCGAGGCAACCTCGGCAAGGCTAAGGTCACCGTCTTGGCGTGACAACCCAATATATCATGATAAGGTGACACCAATCCATACCCAAAATGACAAAAAAACCAACCATATTAAGAAGTACAAGATCTACGTTAGTATCGAGACACCCAATAGTAACAACATACGAACGATAAACACGATCTACAACAATAGCATCTCCCACAGGTGTGGACACATACACAAGGTCACTGAAAGATCACGAGGAACAACCAAAATATGAAGCAAAATAGGATGACACGTAGGAATAAGTAGAACCCGGGTCAAATAGAACTAAAGCATCTCTACAACAAAATGAAACAGTACTTGTAATAACAACGTCAAATAACTCAACCTCAGGCCTGGCTGGGAAAGCATAACATCGAGGCTGAGCTCTATCACTCCGAACCACGTCCCTGGAACAACCTCTAGCTGGCCTCCACCTCTAACAGCCTGGCCTCACCTCTAATAGTCTGACATCTACCTCTGGCTGCCTGAACCATGCCTCTGGCTGGCTGAGCAGGCAGTGTAGCAACTAATGTCGGGACCGTGGCACGAGAATCCTAATGCTATGGCGTGACGCCCAATAATATCGGACAAGTCCTCCTGGTATGCCCATAACCACCACACATGAAACATCCATCCTAGTGATGTGGTTGCGTAAAGTAAGGATGACCCGAGCGGGCGAGATAACTCTGAATAGGAGGTGCTCCGATATGAGCTACTGGTGCACTGTAGGCTGGCTGTCCAGAATGAGGCACATAAGGACCACGAATCCCTGAAGCACTGTGGGATGCCTGAAGTGCTGAATGAAACGCCCTAAGATGATGGCTTCTACCAGAGTGACGAGGCCTTTTGTAAGACCACTGACCTCCTCCTTGAGCAAGAACCATCTCGACTCGCCTTGCGACATTAGAAGCAGCCTGAAAAGAAATCTCACTCCTGGTCTCTTAGCCATCTGCAACTTGATAGGCTGAGGAAGCCCTCAATAAACCTCCTCACCCTCTCTCTCTCTCTCGGCTAGGAATCAGAAGAATATCATGACGGGCCAAATCCACTAAGCGGGTCTCATACTGAGTAATAGTCATACCACCCTATCGGAGATGCTCGAAATGACGTCAATACTCCTCTCTCAATATAATAGGGAAGAACTTCCCTAGGAAGAGTTGAGAGAACTGGTCCCAAGTAAGAGTAGGAGAGTCAGCTGGCCTGGTCAACAAATAATCTGTCCACCATTTCTTGGTGGAACCTGTCATCTAAAATGTAACAAAATCGACCCCATTGGTCTCCATTATACCCATGTTCCGTAGTTTCTCATGATAGTTGTCAAGATACTCCTGGGGCCCTCTAAATATGCACCACTGAAGTAAACTGGAAAGAGCTTAACAAACTTGTGCAATCTCCATAAAGCCTCAAAAGACATGGAGGGTCCATCACCGGCCTGTGCCGCAACAACTGGCTGAACAATCCTAACTGACGGGGCTACTGATTCTGATACTGGGAGCCATCTGCTGCAGAGTGTGAGTAGTGGGAGCCATCTTCTCCAGAGTGTGAGTAGCAGGATCCATCTACTCCAGAGTGTGAGTAGCAGGAGCCTGTGCTCCTCCCCCAGCCCTAGAGACAACTGGTGCAATATGAAATATACCTTCTTGGGCCACACTCTCCATAAGGCCCACCAAACGGACCAAAGCATCCTGAAGAACTGGGTGGCGATGAAGCCATCTGGAACCTGAGTTGGTCCATCAGGCACAGTTTGGGCTGGAACCACCTCATAGAACTCCACTTGGGGCTCCACTGCTGGTGCCGGTGTTGGTGCTGGTGCTCGAGCTCTAGGCTGAGCTCTTCCCCTACCTCGGCCTTTGGTGCGGCCTCGGGCTCGACCTCTGCCCCTTGTAGGAGCTACCACGGGGGGCTTTGGCCACTGTCCAGCTGAAGACGTAGCATGTGTCCTCACGATCTGCGGGAGGAAAAGAATAGAAGAGTTTAATAAGCAATGATAGAATAAAATCGCACGACAAAGAAGAATAAAAGTGAAATGGTTCCTAAACTTCATAGCCTCTGGAAGATAAGCACAGATGTATCAGTAACGATCCTACAGACTCTACTAAGCGTGCTCATGAATTGTAAGACCTAGGCAACCTAGTGCTCTGATACCAACTTGTCACGATCCAGAATTTCCATTATCGGGAGCGTGATGACGCCTAACATTTCACTTGCTAGGCAAGCCAACATTACAGAACCGTTAAAAAAATTATTATTAAATTTAAATAAATGAAGTCAATTAAGCCAAAACAAACAAAGTGAGTGCAGAATAATATAAATGCCCATACTATTTACTACAATTCGAATCTTGAGTCACAATTCTCGAACTTCTAGTATTTTCTACAAACAAATTCTAAAAGAAATACAACTCTTTGAAGGAAAATATACAGTACAAATAGGGTAAGATCGAAGGGGATTTAATAGTCTGCGGACGCCAACAGATCTACCTTGTGTCTCTAATGAACCAGTCCGAGCTGCTACGCCTCTCGATCAGCTGGGACCAATGCCAAAATATGCACAAGAAGTGCAGAGTGTAGTATGATTACAACCGACCCCACGTACTCTGTAAGTGCCGAGCCTAACCTCGACGAATTAGTGACGAGGCTAAGGCGGGTCACTCACACTACAACTTGTACGCAATATATAATAAAGACAGAAAAGGAAATACAGGACGAAACAAAGCACTCAATTGAAAATAGTATGTATAACTTAAGAGAATAAGCCAGCGACGTTCATAATTACCATCCCTTAAGTTCAAAAGAAAGTACCCTAAAACTAACACAACTAAGGGAAAATAGAAACACATAGGTTGTTGCGGCGTGCAACCCGATCCCATAGTACATCACATAATCCTCCCATATTTCTTCGTAACAACATTTGCCTAACTTCGAAGACCATGCAATGCTCAACCACAACTTTTCCTCTAGAATCCGCCTCCAAACTACTCGTATCTAACCACAACTGACTCAATATATCAAATATTTCTAAGGGAATCAATTACAATGCATAAATTTAGAATTTTCAAACTTTCTCCAAAAAATTCAAAAATAGACCCCGGGCACGCTTGGTCAAAACCCGAGGTTCGGAAAAAAATCTAATTACCCATTCACCCCCGAGCCTGATTATGTAATTCGTTTCGGAATCCAACCTCAAATTGAGGTCTAAATCCCCAATTTGCAAAAAACCCCCAATTCATCTTAAATCCCTAGTTTTCTATCATGGAAGAACAAAGATTAGGGCTATGAATTAATGGGTGATGTTAGAAATAGAAGAAAATGAGTTAAGTAGTACAAACCTATGAACTGGTGTTGAGTTTTATCTTCAAAATTTCTCCTAGGCCAAGCTCTAATGGAAGGGTTATGAAAAATGGGAGATATCCCGTTTCCAGTTCAATTTTATGTCACATGTGTCAGGCCTTCAACGCCTCAAATAGCTTACGCATTCGGGAGATACCGTTTGCGAGTCATGTTCTGCGTTCGCGAAGAGTTAGGTCCTCTCCCCTCCACCAGGTCCGATGCCTACGCGTTCACGGGAGGCGGGTCGCGTTCGCGAAGGGTGAAGCCCCAATTGGTCGCGTTTGCGACCTAGCCTTCGCGTTTGCGAATAACAACTTCCAGCCAGCTCCAATTCACTCTTCGTGTTTGCAAGAGTACCATCGCGAACAAGAAGAAAGACACCAGATGACAGCTGAAGCTGAGGAAACCAGATTTTCTAAGTCCAAAACCATATGTAGCGTATCTGAAACTCACCCGAGCCCTCGAGGCTCCAAACCAATTATGCACACAAGTCCAAAAACCCCATACAAACCCGCTCGCGCGATTAAAACACCAAAATAATACCTAGAACTATGAATCGGATACCAAATCAAATGATATTTCAAGAAAACATTAAAACTTCTATTTTCACAGCCGAACGTCCGAATCACGCCAAATCAACTTCGTTTCTCACCAGATTTGACAGAGAAGTCATAAATATAATAGTGTACCTATACTGGGCTCCGGAACCAAAATATAGACCCGGTATCAACAAAACCAAACAACAGCCAATTCTTAAAAATCCTTAAACTTCAATTTTTCAAAATTTCATCAAAAATCAATAACTCGAGCTAAGGACGTCTAAATTTGATTTCGAGCATACTCCTAAGTCTCGAACTACGATACCCATTGGGGCCATCCAAATTTTGATGAAGGTCAGTTAGCTCAAAATATTGACCGAAGTCAACTAAAATGAATTTTAAGGCAAAATTCTTATGTTTATCAGTTATTAAATTATAAGCCTTCCGTAAGAACGCCCAGACCGTGCACGAAAATTGAGGAAGGCTAAATTGAGGTATTTAAGGCCTCAAAACATAAAATTAGGTTCTAAAACATAAGATGACCTTTCGGGTAATCACACCTTTTGTACTGGTTATACTATTTTTTCTCTCTTTTTTTAGTCTTCATTTCGTCCTTAAAAGTTCCTAAACCAAAAATACATTTTTCAGACACTCTCTCAAAAACGCGTGTCTCTGGCGCTCATAGTTTACCCATGTCTGGGTACGCCTCTCTTAATAAAATAGTATAATTTTAGTCATTGGTTAATAGTTTGGATCAAGACGACAACAAGCACTGTCATCCCTTCCTCTTAAAACAATGCACCATCTATATTGCACTTGAGCCAACTAACTGGTGGTAATTTCCAATAACCAAATAAAGAAATTGAAGAAAGCAGAGCGGTCATGCCATGTTTATCTGAAATTATAATCAAAAGAAACGAGTTGATTGGCGGGGTTTTATTTTTGTTGCCATACTTATTAGCAATATGTATTTTAGTATGATCTAGTACTTTGTGTTTAATTTCATCTACTAAAAAAGGGAAAAAATCGACTGACAAAATCGACCTATAATGATCGCTAATTGGAAAAAGTCGATCGATTTGTGGCGGTCGGTAATGATATGGTCGGTAGAGGCAACCGACTTACTTTGGTCGGTATTTTCTTACTGATTTCAGTCGGTCGATTAAACTCCAAAACAGAAAATATTTGCCGAAAAAATCGACTGAAGTTGGTTGGTATTTTTAATTATTCAATTACAAAATAAACCATTTGGGAATCGAACCGGGGTATGTTCTGTGAGAGAATACTATTCTACCACGGGACCATTTGTGCAATTTATTTTAAGAATGTCTTTTCTTTTAATTATACTATTCAATTGCATTTTCACATGAAAATAACCGATCGATGTCAACCGGTTTTACTAAAAAATAAATTACCGACCGATTTCGGTCAGTTTTTGGAATATTAATTGTAATTTATTTTAAATAAAAATGTAATTGATCGGTTTCTTAAAAAATAAACTTTGGGGGACGAAAAATAGTTTCTCTCCTTTTTGCGCCAAAAAAATCGACCGAAATTGGTCGATTTCGTAAAAATATATATTAAAATATACATAATATTTAAAAAATCGGTCGACTTCGATCAATTTTTGACCGATTTTTTGACCGACTGAAGTTGGTTGATCGACCACGATCGATTTTGGCCGAATTTCTAGTGATGACTTTGGCTCAATGTTATTCATGGGATTTCACAATTTTCTTGTTCATGGTGATACTATATTTCAATACAATGTCAAGACTCATTTCCCATTTTGTGTTATTTTGTTATACAATAATTATTGTATCTTACTTGGTGTACAGATATATTTAGAGCATAAGTTACATGTTTCAAGAGATGAGGATTTTACTTAAAAAATCTTAGAAAATAAATAAAATCAAGAAAAATTGAAATTGAAATAATTCAACTTTTACTAATTTAGTTTGGTTTATATATTTAAAAATCGACACAATTAAATTGGGTTGGTAAGTAAAAAATCCGATTCAATCCAACCTGCACCCACCCCCACTTCCTATCAAAAGAAAAAACACAAAAATTAAAATGATGTTCCTAGTGACATATCCCACAAGTGAGTTCTGGAGAGGGTAGTGCATGTGTTTGCAGACCCTACTATTACCTTGTGCAGGTAAATATCCTATTTTTGTAAAGACCCAGCCGGTCCTTTCAAGAGTTTAGCCATGTTTTTCACATTTCTGCTTCATTCTTGTTTGGTTCAGCTCTTTTGCGTTGGGTTGGGTTGATTGGTTCGGGTTTTGAATGGTTATGGTGAGAAACGAGACACTTAGTCTCTTTGATTGGTGATTTAGTTGGAAAAGTCAATCAGAAGTTGACTTTTAGGTAAATGATCTCGGAATGCGGATTTCATGATTCGTATAGCTTCGTTAGGTGATTTGAGATTTAGGAGTGTGTTCAGAACGTGGTTTTGATGTCCGGTGTAAAATTAGGCTTGAAATGGCAAAATTGAGTTTTTGACGATTTTCGGTCAGTAGTGGAAAACAGGATATCAGGTTCGGAATGGAATTTCGGAAGATGGCACATTTTCGTAGTGTCATTTTGGATATGTGTGCAAATTTCCAGGTAAATCGGACATGTTTTGGGTGGTTTCGACATCATTGGCGAAATTTAGAAATTTCAAAGTTCACAAGCTTGAATCCGATGTGATTTTGGTATTTTGGCGTTGTTTTAGGTGTTTCGAAGGCTCTACTAAGTTTGAATGATTTTATGAGATGTGTCGGCATGTTTGGTTGAGGCCCCGAGCACCTCGGGTCTGTTTCGGGAGGTTAACATATCAAGTTTTTATGTTGGATATGTGCAGATTTTTGCTGGTGTTCAGTTCTGGTGTTATTCTATGCAATCGCATAGGCTTGTCTGAGGCAACATGTTATTTGTTCTATGCGACCGCATTTGGGAGGCTGCTATTGCGTGGGGCTATGGGAGCGTGTGCTATGCGACCGCGTGTGAGGGCTGTGCAATCGCATAGGAAGTGAGGCGCGTGAGGGGGGGGGGGGAGCTGTGTGTTAGTTATGTGTGAACGTGTAAGCCAGGGCTACGATCGCGTAAGAGAAGGGGGAAGTGCTTCGCGAACGCGTGGCTTTTCATGCGAACTCACTGAGGAAAATAGGAGCGCCGGGGCAGTTTATTTAAAAAGCCATCTCCGCGATTTTTAGCCCACTTTTCACCGTTTTTGGACGGATTTGAAGCTTTTGAGAGATATTAAAAAGGGGATCAAAGAGGAAACACTTGGAGGTAAGCTTTTTGACTTCATAACTCGATTCTATGTTTTTTTCTAAGCAACTAAACATGAAATTAGTGGATTTAAACCTAAAATTGGGGATGTTAGGGAATGGGAAATTAGAGACTTTAATTGAGGAATTGAAGGGGAAATTGTGATCCGATTTTGATGTATTTGGTATGCTTGAACTCATGAGAGCGTAAGGGTTCTAGTTTTTTGATTTTTATTGAATTCTGAGACGTGGGTCCAGGGGTTGGGTTCGGCCAATTTCGGGATTTTTGACGTAAATTGGATATTTTCGACTGGTCTTTGTCCCTTTAGCCTATTTTGATGTTGTGAATCTCTTTTGAATAGATTCGTAGAACGTTGAGGCCGAGTCGAGAGGCAAAGGCTTCGTGGAGTAGATTTCTTCCGATTTGAGGTAAGTAACGAATGTAAATCTTGACCTGAGGGTATGAAACCCCGGTACTTCATATTGTTTTTGATAAATGAGGTGACGCACATGCTAGGTGACATGCGTGTGGGCGTGAACCGGTAGGGATTGTGACTTGGTTTGTCCGTAGAGACTACTAAGTCGCGTATTTGATTTGAAATCATATGATATTCCGTATGTTAGCGATTTATACTATATTTTGGGATGTAAGTCATGTTTGGGGCCTTGTGCCGACCTGTTTGGACCCTCGGGGGTGTTTTACTACTATTCTCACACTGTTTTTGATAGAAAGATATATTCTCAGTCATGATTTATACATGCCCATTGTTCATTCCTGTTTATCACCCTGTTTTCAAGCAAATGAAAGATATTATTTGGCTGAGTCCCCATGATTGTGTGGAGTTGCCCGAGTGGCTTGTGAGGTTGATGCACTGTGAGGATATTTATGGATCGGGCTGCATGCCGTAGCGATATATATTATATAGATCGGACTGCACGCTACAACGACATATATATTGGACCGGGCTGCACGCCGCAGCGATATAGCGCTTGGGCTGAAGGAGCCCCCCGGAGTCTGTACACCCCGAGTGAGCGCAGTCGACGATTTATGGACCGGGCTGCACGCCGAAGCGGTTACTATATGATACCTATTGAGCATGAGTGCTGATTGACGAGAGATGAGCCACTAGTGACTGAGAGGCTTGCCCGAGAGGCTTTATTTGTGAGTGACACTGTGCCCGAGGGGCTTAATTTCTATGAAACTCCTGTTTTACTCTTACTGATTTCAACTAATATCATTTATCTGATCTTTACATGATTTTACAGCTCGTCATTGCACTGACGTCCTTATTTATATTTGTTACTTACTGAGTTGGTGTAGTCACGTTACTCACTGCACCTTGTGTGCAGATTCAGGTGCCCGGATCAAGTGAGACTCGATTGATTTCGGTGAAGCTTGTCAGAGATAGTGAGGTAGCTGCACGACGTTCGCAGCTCCCCCCTTCTCCCTCTCATTTTGTCGTATATTTACATTTTCCTAGACTTGATGTATTAAGAAAATACTGTGTCAGATTTTTGTGTTCTATTTAGTGCTCATGACTGTGACTCTGGGTTTTGGGGTATGTTTTGTTCAGATGTTTCATTGATTATCCGCATATTTGAAATATTAAAACGTTCAAGATTTTTTATAAATTTGGAAATTGTTTTAAATGGAAAGTATTTTGTATAATGTCGGCAAATTGGCTAGCCTTGTACCACGATAGGCGTCATTACGGCTAGTGTAGATTTGGGGTCGTGATAATTTTCAATAGACCCCCGACTCAACATAGTTGCAGCAACAAAGCACATGAAATAAAATAATGGAAAAAAGGAAAAGCTAAAACAACAATTAGATAGTAACATAAGCGAAGCAGAAGCACATAAAAAACCACGAATAAGACTAAATAAGAGATATGAAGCAGACAAATTATAAATTTCTTTTCATTAAGGTAACTTCGAATAGTAGAAGTAATTGTGACAATCTCTGGATGACTGTAGTAGCAAACAATGCTAATTGCTATGCTTATACTAGCACCTTAATGATTCACATTTAATTATATATAATATAATTAAAGGATTAAAAAAACATAGGGGACCTTCATCCGATAATTATGAATTAATATAGGTCAGGACTTTGATACCATGATTAGAAATCGACCCCAAATCTTGTCTTAACTCCAAAAGTTAACATAGGGTGATTACTCAACACCATCGTGGCTCTAACATAGCATATTTTGTGTTATTATAGTTTTAAGTTTAATTTCTAATTTCATTAATTATTATTTATGAAAGGGAGTTTTGGAACAACGGTAAAGTTCTAACCATGTGACCTATAATAGGTCACCATTTCAAGCCGTGGAAGCAGTCACTATTGCTTGCATTAGGCTGTCTACATCACATCTCTTGGGGTGCGGGCCTTCCTCGGTAGGGGCGTATCTAGCTTAAGGGGTATGGGTCCACGTGAACCCGTACTCCTTTTGTTAAACCATTTATAACAATATTATATATTTTTAAAATTACTTATATATATATATATATATATATATATATATATATATATATATATATACGTGCACCATGCTTAAAGACTGTCACGACCCAAATCCACTAGTCGTGATGGCACCTAACTGGACCCGCTAGGTACGCCAAGTAATAGTCAATACAATCCAAAGGAGATTTATAGGAAAATAATAAAGAATTATCTGAACAATTATATATTAACCCAAGGACTGGTAGTACGAATCATGAGCTTCTAAGACTTGAAATTTACAAAGCTGGTACAAATAATCGCACGATCTGTTTGAAAGTTACATAAAAGATTAGCAAAATCTAAAGCTACCAAGGACAAGTGGAAGCTATGTCATGGAATGCACGAACATCTTTAGAGTTAGCTCCCGACACCACCAGCAGCTCCGCTCCAAAATCTGCACGCAAAGTGCAGAAGTGTAGTATGAGTAAAACCGACCCCATGTTTATTAATTTTTATTTGAAGTGTGTTTCGTCGTTTTGGTATTGTTATGCGTGATTTAAGGCGTCGAGTATTTCTGTGTTATGTTGTGGGACGTTTTAGTATGTTTGTACTGGGTCACGAGGGTCTCGGTGAGTTTCATATAGGTTTGGGTTGTGTTGCGCTCGTTTTTCTTATATTTCGATGTCGTTTCTTCAAGCATAAATGGTACCACATCGAACAAATGAGCTCCAAAATCTATTTTGATTGAATCATTACATCCGTATCTTCATTACTGGTCCGTCAAAAAAATCGTCCAATTTAGACATCGTATGAGAAATTTATAGTCATTTACTAAGAATTGGGTTGTCAGATTTTCAGATTAATTACCAAATTGCCACTGACTTTGTATTTAAAATCTGCACCATTTATAAATATTGAAACCAATATATCTCCTTCATTATAAGGTGTAATGGAGTGATTCAAAAGCTTATCTTGACTGAATTTCACAAGGATTCCATTGAAGGATCATTTGTCAAGCAAAACGAAGCAGAAAAGCCTGGAAAAAATACTTAATATTAAAGGTTTGTTCATTTGACCTTATTTTGAGTTGGGAAGCTCGGATTTGGATAATTTTTGTAGGAGATTTTCACCATATGGATTGGGGTAAGTCTTCTATAGTCAATTTTTGTTATATTTCATTAATCTATCTTCGTTTTAGTATTTTGTAACGACCCGACCATTTGTTTTGTGAGAGTAGCCCTGTTTCCCCCATTTCTGCTTTATCATATATTGCTTAGCCTATTTATGTTGTGCTGGGCCGATTGGTTTAATTTCTGAGTGGTCGTGGTGAAAACTCAAACTGAGAGTTGACTTATTGGTAAACGACCTCGAAATGCAGATTTAATGGCTCGGATAGCTTTGTTAGGTAATTTGGGACTTATGAGTGTGTTCAGAATGAAGTTTTGATGTCCGGTGTAGAATTAGGCTTGAATTGGCGAAAGTTAGTTCTTGGCGATTTTTAGTCGGCTGTGAAAAATAGGCTATCAGGGTCGGAATGAAATTCCGGAAGTTGGAGCAGGTTCGTAATGTCATTTTGGATATGTGTGGAAATATTCAAGTCAATGGGATGTGTTTTGGTTTATTTCGGCATGGCGAGATTTAGAAGTTTCAAAGTTCGTAGGCTTGAATTTGATGTAACTTTTGTGTTTTCGTGTTGTTTATGGTGTTTCGAAGGCTCGACTAAGTTTGAATGATGCTATAGGGGTGTTGGTATGTTTGGTTTGGCCCCCGAGGGACTCCGGATTATTTCGGATGGTTAGCAGAGTTTTGGACTTAGGAAATTTGCAGCAAATAACTACTGGTGTGGCCGCAACTGCGGATAGGGAGCCGTAGGTGCGATGCCGCAGGTGCGAAGGACCTTGCGCATGTACGAAAAGAGGCTAGGCATGAGGAATTCGCAGGTGCGAAAGAGGAATCGCAAGAACGAGAATTGGATGTTAGTGGGATTTCGCAGGTGCGCACCTGGGACCGTAGGTGCGAGGAATAGTCCGCAGGTGCGGATTAACTGGACATAGAATATAAATAGGTGCCTCCGCAAAATTTTGGTCATTCATCCATTGTCCATGCGGGTTGAGCTTGTTTGAGAGAAAATAGAAGAAGGAATTTGAGGGTCTTCATTAGAGGTAAGTTCCCGGATTATAAAACTCGTTTCTATGTTATTTTGTTACGGATTAGGCTTGAAATTTGAGGAATTAAAGTGGAAAAGTTGGGAAGAATGGGAGGAAAAATTTGAAAATTCTTTTGGTGATTTGAGTGGGTAATTGTGGTCTTGTTGTGGTGTTCTTAGTATGTGTAGACTCGTGAGAGGATGAGGATTCTAGTGATTTAAATTTTATTGAACTCCAAGACGTGGTCCCAAGGCTCGGACTTGGCCGAATATCGAGAATTTTGTTAAAATTATCTTTCGATTGGGTTTTGTCCTGTTAGAGTATATTGATGATGTTAATCTGTTTTTTTTTAGATTCATAGCATTTGGGAGCCAATTCGAGGGGCAAGCACATCGCGAAGTAGCTTTTAGAATGTTTTGGGGTAAGCAATGATTGTAACTATAAACATGAGGGTATACACCCCGGTATTGGATATTGTTTTGGTAAATGAGGTGACGCACATGCTAGGTGACGAGCGTGGGGGCGTGCACCGATAGGAATTTTGACCTGGTCTGTCCCGTAGAGACTATTAAGCGTCATATTCGGTTTGAAACCTTATGATATCCTGTGTTTCAGAAATTTATACTTGTTTATGGGATGTGAGCCATGTTTGGGGCCTTGTGCCGACCTTTTAGATCCTCAAGGGTATTTTCCATGTTTGGGGCCTTGCGCCGACCTGTTTAGACCCTCAGAGGTATATTTATATTATTCTACCACTATCCTGATAGAACATCTCTGAACTCAGTCATGCTTCCTACTTGTTGTTATTTTCACTGTTATCACACTGCTTTGAAAAATCTGAAAAGTATTTTGGGCTGAGTCATGTGAGTTGAGATGAATTGCCCAAGTGGCTTGTGAGGGTGACTGAGTTAGGTCGAGATCCGTGTATGTGAGGATAGATATGGGACGGGCTGCACGCCGCATCAATATATATGTGTTAGGCCGAGTGCTGAGTATGTGAAGATAGTTATGGGGCGGAATGCACGCCGCAACAATATATATATTATACATTACATGTGGGTCGGGCTGCACGACGCAGAATATATATATTATATGTATATGGATCGGGCTGCATGCCGCAACAATATATGTTATATATGGATTGGGTTGCACGGCGCTGCAATGTACATATTCGATCGGGCTGCACGCCGCAGCAGATATAGCACTTGGGCTGAAGGAGCTCTCCAGGAGTCTGTACACCCCTAGTGAGCGCAGTCAGCTATTATATGGATCGGGCTACACGCCGCGACGTATGTTATATATGGATCGGGCTGCACGCCCACCAGTATAAATATATATATAAATAGTAGTGTAGCGGGCTGCCCGCCGCATCAGTTGTGTGTCTTCATGGTACTTGCTGAGTACAAGTGTTAAGTGAAAGCATGAGATACTGATAATGGAGTCACCAGTGACTAAGAGACTTGCCCAAGAGACTTTATTGTGAGTGATATTGTGCCCGAGGGGCTTATATTTTATAAAAATGCTGTTTCACTCTCCTTTACACTGAGCCTCTAATAATAAATGTTGGATAAATGTTTTTATACGATCTTTTTAAATGGAAATCGGAGTTTTATGAAATATTCAAAATTTTAGATTCCTGACTTGATTTATTCATTTCCACTGCCATTCATTATATGGTTTTACATGATTTAATTGCTCGTCACTACACTCAAGTTTTTAGTTACATTGATTACTTACTGAGTTGGCGTACTCACGTTACTCCCTGCATATCTTTGTGCATATCAAGGTACCAGACCATCTCACTAGTTGATTTCCCGATGAGCTTGGAGTTGTTCGAGGATTGAGGTAGTTGCTCAGCGTCCCCAGCTCACCTCTTTTTCTTCCCTCAGATCATAGTTTCTTTTGGTCTTTTGTAGCTCAGACTTTTGTTGTAGCAAGTCACTATATTGTACATTGTATTTACGGTCTTAGATACTCATGACAATTGACTCCAGGTTTTGGGGAAGTGTGTATTTTGTTTCATCTCATTTTCTATTTTAAAAATTTCTAAATTTTGGGAAAATCACGATATATATATTAATACTATGAAATGGTTGACTATCCTAGTCCCACGATAGGCGCCATCATGGCCGGTTAGGATTTGGGATCGTGACAAGTTGGTATCATATCCTAGGTTACATAGGACTCAACGGTCATGAGCAGGTTTAGTAGAATCTTGCGGATCGGTACAAAGACGTCTGTACTTATCTTCGAGAGGCTGCAGAACCCATAGGAACAATCTCATTTTTATTGAATTTTATCTTGCCATTTGGTCGATTCTGGAAATCTAAACATTGTTGTTTCATTCTCTCACAGATGGTGAGGACTCGCGCCACCGATCAGGGGGATCAGCCAACAGCTAGACCAGCAAGGGGTCGATGCCGCGGTCGAGGCCGTGGTAGAGGTAGGGGCCAGCCCGTGTGGCATCCAGGGCAGTATCAATTGATCCCCCTATTATTCAGGATCAGGTTCCCGTCGCAGATGCTCCCGCAGGATAGGCTCAGGCACCGACAGTGCCTATTGTTATTCCGGGTCTTTAGGAGACCCTAACTCAAGTCTTGACTATCTGTACCACCCTTGCTCGGGAAATTGCTGCTAATTTTCAGGCCGAGGGAGGTAGTCAGACTCTAGTTGCCCGGACACCTGAGCAGGTTACTCAGGGCCAGCAGACACCGGGGGCGGTTCCAGACTAGCCGTTCGCTCCAATTTAGGACTTCGTAGTCCCAGCTATGCCAGATGTTGAGCAGCGTAGGCTGGAGAGGTTTAGTAGAATACAGCCTCCGACATTCAGTGGTGCTGAGGGCGAGGATGCCCAGGGTTTTCTGGATAAGTGTCAGAGGATGCTGTGTACTGCTGTGATTTTGGAGATGAGTGGGGTCTCATTTGCTGCATTTCAGTTTGCTGGTGCTTCTTTCACTTGGTGGGAGTCTTTTGAGAGGCGTAGGCCTTTTGGTTGAGCACCCCTTACCTGGAAACAATTCCCACTATCTTCTTTGAGAAGTATGTACCCAATCTCAGATGGAGGAGCAACGCATGCTTTTTGAGCAGCTGCGTCAGGGGGAGCTAACAGTGACGCAATATGAGATGCGGTTTCCGGAGTTGGATAGTCATGCCACCGAGATGGTCCCAACTGATAGGGAGAGGATTAGGAGGTTTGTGGATGACCTCACTTATCAGCTCCGCATTTTCATGACCCGGGAGAGAGTATCAGATGCTACATTCGAGCAGGTCGTTGATATTGCTCAATATATTGAGTCGGTTCGCTCCCACCAGTGGGTAAAGAGGAAGTCCAAGAGGCCTCGTGGATCAGGTGGGTCTAGTGGTGCTTCTTCCAGGGGGTAGTTTCAACATGGTAGAGGCTGTTCATTCAGCCCTCCTTGGTCAGGCCGTCGACCTATAGTAATGCATCTTTGGGGCATGGTCCCCGCGGTTTTCAACCAAGCTTCTCCATTCGGTGCCCTTCCATCCCAGAGTGCAGCTCGAGCACCATCAGCTCAGGGTTCTTCTATGCATGGTTCTCCTAGTGGCCATTGGGGTTCCATCAGTTCATTTCAGTCCCAATCTCCAGCTCCAGGGAGTTGTTAGGAGTGTGGAGAGTTGGGGCATATGAGGAGGCAGTGTCCTCATCTTCTTGGAGGTCCATCTCAGCTGAAGAGACAGCCTTCGAATTTCAGCTCTAGTTACTTCACCACCCACCCAGGTAGCCAAGGGTAGTAGTCAGTCAGCTAGAGGCCGCTCAAGGGGGGGTCGAGCAGGTGGACGTCAGGCCCGTATGTGTGCCTTTCTAGCCAGGCCAGATGTTATGGCCTCGGATGCAGTGATCGCATTTATTGTGTCAGTCTGTTGTCGAGATGCTTCAACATTGTTTGACCCAGTTCTTCATATTCCTATGTTTCTTCATATTTTGCCCATTTTTTTGATATGCCTCGTGAGTCTTTAGTAACATCTGTTCATGTGTCGACTCCAGTGGGCGATACTGTTATTGTGGACCATGTGTATCGGTCGTGTGTGATATCTATTGGGAGTCTGGAGACCCGAGTGGACCTACTGTTACTCAGTATGGTCTATGTTGATGTGATATTGGGCATGGAATGGTTATCTCAATGTCATTCCATTCTTAATTGTCACACTAAGACCGTGACCTTAGCTATGCCTGGATGTCCGAGTGTTGAGTGGAGAGGTTCTTCTGATTATGTGCCTAGCAGGGTGATTTCCTATCCGAAGGTTCAGCATATGGTTGAGAAGAGGTGTTTATCGTATCTGGCTTTTGTGTGGGGTGTCAGTTGTGAGACTCCCGCTATTGATTCGGTTCCTATGGTCCGTGGCTTTCCAGACGTGTTTCCTGCAGACCTACCAGGCATGCCGCCTGATAGGGACATTGTTTTTGGTATTGACTTTGTGTTAGGAACTCATCATATTTCTATTCCACCTTATCGTATGGCACCAGCATAGTTAAAGGAATTAAAGGAGCAGCTTCAGGAACTTCTAGATAAGGGGTTCATTCGGCCTAGTGTGTCACCTTGGGTGCACCGGTGTTGTTTTTAATGAAGAAGGATAGTTCTATGCGTATGCGTATTGATTATCGGCAGCTGAATAGAATTACGGTGAAGAACCGGTATCCTTTGCCTCGTATAGATGACTTGTTTGATCAGTTGCTGGGTGGGGTATTTTCTAAGATTGACTTGCGTTCCGGCAATCATCAGTTGAAGATTCGGGCGACAGACATCCCGAAGACTTCTTTCAAGACTAGATATGATCATTATGAGTTTCTGGTTATGTCATTTAGGCTGACAATGCCCCAACGGCCTTTATGCACTTGATGTACAGTGTATTCAGCCTTATCTGGATTCTTTTGTCATCGTGTTCATTCATGATATCTTGGCGTATTCCCGATCTCAGGAGGCTCATGAGTAGCTTTTATGAGTTGTGCTTCAGACCTTGAGAGAGAAGAGATTATATGCAAAATTTTCGAAGTGTGAGTTCTGGCTTGATTCAGTAGCATTATTGGGGAACGTGGTGTCTAGTGAGGGTATTCAGGTTGATCCGAAGAAGGTAGAGGCGGTGGAGAGCTGGACTAGACCGTCATCAGCTACAGAGATTCGCAGTTTCCTTTGTTTGGCAGAGTACTATCGCCGATTCGTAGAGGGGTTTTAATCTAATGCAGTACCTATGACCAGACTGACCTAGATGGATTGTCAGTTCAGGTGGACTGAGGAGTGTGAGGGGAGATTTCAGAAGCTCAAGTCAGCTTTGACTACAGCTCCAGTGTTGGTTTTGCCTACGGGTTCAGGTTCGTATATAATTTACTGTGATGCCTCGAGAGTTGGCCTTGGAGTGGTTTTGATGCAGGATGGTAGGGTGATTAGCTACGCATCCAGACAGTTGAAGGTGCACGAGAAGAATAATCCAGCGCACGATCTTGAGCTAGCAGCTATTGTCGACGCCTTGAAGATTTGGCGTCATTATTTCTATGGATTACATTGTGAGATTTTCATTGATCACCGTAGTTTGCAGCATCTTTTTATGTAGAAGGATCTGAATTGGTGTCAAAAGAGGTGGTTGGAGCTTCTCAAGGATTATGACCTCACTATCTTATATCATCCGGGGAAGGCCAATTAGTGGTCGATGCCCTAAGTCCCAGAACAGAGAGTTTGGGGAGTTTAGCCTACCTTCTAGAGGCAGAGCAACCTTTAGCACTTGATGTTCAAACTTTAACGGGTCAGTTGGTGAGATTGGATCTATCAGAGCCTCCGCGGGTATTGGCTTGTGTAGGTATCATGTCTTCTCTTTATGATCAGATTAGAGCACGCCAGTATGATTATCCACATTTGCTTGTTCTTCATGATAGGGTCCATCGCGGTGATGCCAGGGAAGTGATTATTAGTGATGATGGGGTCATGAGGATGCAAGCCGGATTTGCGTGCCCAATGTTGATGTGCTTCGAGATTTGATCCTAGCTGAGGCCCATAGTTCACGGTATTTCATCCATCCAGGTACCGCAAAGATGTATCAGGATCGAAGACATCATTATTAGTGGAGGCAGATGAAGAGAGATATTGTTGAGTTTGTGGCTCGGTGTCTCAACTGTCAGCAGGTCAAGAATGAGCACGAGAGACCAGTCGTATTGCTTCAGAGATTTAACATTCTGGAGCGGAAGTGGGAGCGAATTACCACGGACTTGGTAGTTAGACTCCCACGGACTTCGAGGAGGTTTGATGCTATATGGGTTATTGTGGATCGGCTTACCAAGTCCGTGCACTTCATTCCTGTTGGTACTACTTATTCTTTAGAGCGGTTAGTTGAGATTTATATCAGAGAGATTTTCCGATTGCATGGGGTTCACGTTTCTATAATTTCTGATAGAGGTACTCAGTTCACATCTCAGTTTTGGAGAGCCGTACAGAAAGATTTGGGTACTCAGGTTGAGTTGAGCACATCATTTCATCCTCAGACCGACGGGCAGTCGAAGAGTACTATTCATATTTTGGAGTATATGTTGCGTGCCTGTGTCATTGATTTCGGGGGTTCATGGGACAAGTTTCTACCACTCGTAGAGTTTGCATATAATAATAGTTATCAATCGAGTATCCAGATGGCTCCGTTTGAGGATTTATATGGTAGGAGGTGCAGATCTCCTGTTGGTTGGTTCGAGCCGGGCAAGGCAAGGCTATTGGGCACAAACTTGGTTCTGGATGCATTGGGTAATGCGAAGTTGATTTAGGAGCGGCTTCACATGACGCAGTTTAGGCAGAAGAGTTATGCAGACCAGAAGGTCCGAGATGTGTCTTTCATGGTTGGGGAGAAGGTACTGCCGAGACCCCGATTTATTGGGCCTTATGAGGTGCTTCAGAGGGTTGGGGAGGTGGCTTGTAGACTTGCCATGCCTCCCAGCTTATCGAGTATTCATCCGGTGTTCCATGTTTCGATGCTCCGGAAGTATGTTGGTGACCCGTCTCATATTTTGGACATCAACACAGTTTAGCTCGAGGGTGATATGTAATATGAGGTAGAGACAGTGGCTATTTTGGGTCATCAAGTGAGACGGTTGAGGTCTAAGGATATAGCTTCCGTGAAGGTTCAGTGGAGAGGAAAGCCGATGTAGGATGCTACCTGGGACACTGAGCAAGAGATGCGGAGTAGATATCTCACTTATTCGAGACTTTGGGTATGTTTCTAGACCCATTCGAGGATGAATGTTTGTTTAAGAGGGGGAGGATATAACGGCCCAGCCAGTCGTTTCGTGAGATTAGCCCCGTTTCCCCCATTTATACTCTATCATATATTGCTTAGCCTGTTTATGTTGTGTTAGGTCGGTTGATTTGGGTTTGGAGTGGTCGTGGTGAGAACTGAAACATTTAGTCTCTTATATTAGCTTAATAGTTAAAAAGTTAATCTGGGAGTTGACTTATTGGTAAACAACCTCGGAATGAGGATTTTATGGCTCGAATATCTTTGTTAGGTGATTTGGGACTTAGGAGTGTGTTTCGAATGAAGTTTTGATGTCCGGTGTAGAATTAGAATTGAATTGGCGAAAGTTAATTTTTGGCGATTTCCGGTCGACAGTGGAAAATAGGCTATCGGGGTCAGAATGGAATTCTGGAAGTTGGAACATGTTTGTAATGTCATTTTAGATATGTGTGCAAATTTTCAGGTCAATCGAATGTGTTTTGGTTGGTTTCAGCATCATTGGCGAGATTTAGAAGTTTTAAAGTTCATAGGCTTGAATTTGATGTAATTTTGGTGCTTTCGTGTTGTTTATGGTGTTTTGAAGGCTCGACTAAGTTTGAATGATGCTATGGGGGGTGTCGGTATGTTTGGTTGGGCCCCCAAGGGGCTCGGGATTGATTTCGGATGGTTAGGGAGTTTTGGACTTAGGAAATATGCAGCAAATAATTGTTGGTGTGAATCTACTGTTGTGGCCGTACCTGCGGATGGGGAGCCGAAGGTGCGAAAAGAGGCTAGGCAGGAGGAATCCGCAGGTGCGAAGCATGGGCAGCACCGGCGAAGCTGCAGGTGCAGAAAAGGAATCGCAGGCGCCAGAATTGGACTGTTGGTGGGATTTCGCAGGTGCGCACCTGGGACCGCAGGTGCGGATCCGCAGGTGCGGATTAACTGGACATAAAATATAAATAGGTGCCTCCGTAAGATTTTGGTCATTCTTCCATTGTTGCATGCGGGTTGAGCTTGGTTTAGGGAAAATAGAAGAAGGAATTCGAGGGTCTTCAGTGGAGGTAAGTTCCCGAATTATAAAACTCGTTTCTATGATGTTGTGTTACGGATTAGGCTTGAAATTTGAGGAATTAAAGTAGAAAAGTTGGGAAGAATGGGAGGAAAAATCTTGAAATTCTTTTGGTAATTTGGGTGGGCAATTGTTGTCCGATTGTGGTGTTCTCGAGATGTGTAGAATCATGGGAGGATGAGGATTCTAATGATGTAAATTCTATTGAATTCCGAGACGTGGGCCCGGGGCTCAGATTTGGCCGAATTTTAAGAATTGTGTTAAAATTTATATCTTTCGATTGGGTTTTGTTCCGCTAGCGTATATTGATGATACTAATCTTATTTTGGTTAGATATGGAGCATTTGGGAGCCAATTCGAGGGGCAAGCGCATCGCGGAGTAGCTTTTGAGTTGTTTTGAGGTAAGTAACGGTTGTAACTCTAAACCTGAGGGTATGACACCCCGGTATTTGATATTTTTTTGGTAAATGAGGTGACGACTGCGTGGGCGTGCACATATAGGGATTGTGACGTGGTCCGTCCCGTAGCGACTATTAAGCCGTATTCGATTTGAAACCTTTTGATATCCTGTGTTTTAGAAATTTATACTTGTTTATGGGCTGTGAGCAATGTTTGGGGCCTTGTGCCGACCTGTTAGACTCCCAAGGGTATTTTCCATGTTTGTGGCCTTGTACCGACCTGTTTAGACACTCAGAGGTACTTTTACACTATTCTACCACTATCTTAATAGAATATCTATGAACTCAGTCATGTTTCCTTGTTGTTATTTTCAATGTTATCACACTGCTTTGAAAACTCTGAAAAGTATTTTGGGTTGAGTCCCGTGCGTTGAGATGAATTTCCCAAGTGGCTTATGAGGGTGACTGAGTCAGGCCTAGAGCCAAGTATGTGAGGATAGTTATGGGACGAGTTGCACGCTGCAACAATATATATGTGTTAGGCCGAGCTCCGAGTATGTGAGGATAGTTATGGGGCAGGCTGCACAGCGCAACAATATATATGTTTTACATTACATGTGCGCCGGGCTGCACGCCGCAACAATATAGATTATATATATATGGATGGGGTTGCACGCCACAGCAATATATGTTTTATATGGATCGGGCTGCATGCCGCAACAATGTACATATTTGATCGGGCTACACGCCGCAGCAGATATAGTGCTTGGGCTGAAGAAGCCCCCAATGATTCAAGGAGTCTGTACACCCCCCAGTGAGCGCAGTGGACTACTATATGGATCGGGCTGCACGCCGCAGCGTATGTTATATATGGATCGGGCTGCACGCCGCAGCAGTATAAATATACATATAAATAGTAGTGGAGCGGGCCGCCCGCCGCAGTAGTTGTGTGTGTTCATGGTACTTGTTGAGTACAAGTGTTAACTGAGAGCATGATATACTAATAGTGGAGTTACGAGTGACCGAGAGGCTTTATTGTGAGATATATTGTGCCAGAGGGGCTTATATTTTATAAAAATGTTGTTTCACTCTCCTTTACACTAAGACTCTGATAATAAATGTTGGATACATTTTTTTATACGAGATTTTTAAATGGAAACCGGAGATTTATGAAATATTCATAATTGTAGATTTCTTATTTGATTTATTCATTTCCACTGTCATGCATTATATTGTTTTACATGATTTAGTTTCTCGTCACCACATGCAAGTTTTTAATTACATTGATTACTTACTATGTTGGCGTACTCACGTTATTCCCTGCACCTCTGTGTGCAGATCCAGGTACTAGACCATCTCACTAGTTGATTTCTCGACGAGCTTGGAGTTGTTCGAGGATTGAGGTAGCTGCTCAGCCTCCCCAGCTCACCTCATTTCCTTCCCTCGGATCATAGTTTCTTTTGGTCTTTTGTACCTCAGACTTTTGTTGTAGCAAGTTACTATGTTGTACATTGTATTTACAGTCTTAGATGCTCATGACAGTTGACTCCAGATTTTGGGGAAGCGTGTATTTTGTTTCATCTCATTCCGCTATTTTAAAATATGCTAAATTTTGGGAAAATCATGATATTTATATTGATAGTCTGAAATGGTTGGCTAGCCTAGTCCCAAGATAGGCGCTATCGCGGCCGGTTAGGATTTGGGGTCGTGACACATTTGATTGATTATTTCAAAGTGAAATTTGAGGGTTTTTTCTAAAATTTCATAAAGTGAATTTTTTAGTTTTGAACATAGATTCAGAGTCGGGTTTGAGTGAAAGTAGTATGGTTGGACTCGTAATTGAATGGGTTGTCAGATTTTGTATGTTTTGTCGGGTTCCAACGCACGGACCTTGGTTTGAATTTTTGGTCAATTTGGAAATTTGATTAAAGATTCGACCTTTATCGATTGGGTTTGTTTCCTTTGGCATTATTTGATGTATTTGAGTTGCTTTTGGCTAGTTTCAAGCCGTTCCGATGGTCGTTACGCATGGGATTGCCTTTCTCTGGAGCATCATTTGGCTTGCTGGGTATTGTATTTGGTTTGTTCGAGGTAATTAACTCTTCCAAACATAGTGCTGAGGGTTAGAAACCCTGAAATACGTGTTATGTGATTGGTATCGAGGTGGCGCACATGCTAGGTGACAGACGTGTGGGCGTGGACCATGTGAATTAGGACTCTGTTATTTCTATGGCATTGTACAATAGTCCTATTTTGTTAATTTTCACCATGCGATAAAGTAAATGAGATGTCAATCATGCTAGATATCAGGTTTAGGTTTTATGCCGATACGGTTGGGAGCCATAATGGTCATTTATTGATGTCATTTCACTAATTTCATTGATATTTCGTACTTAGTCACATTCATGTATTCATATCATATCTCAGTCTCAGTTGTTATTTATTGATACATTATATAATTGTTGTCGGGCTAGTTTTATGACATTGTGAACCCGTGAGTGAGACTGGCTGCAGAGATTGATGACTGAGAGAGGCCGGGGGCCTATTTGTGAGGATATTGATACTATAGCACGTGATTTGTCCGTGCAGCACGTGATTTGTCTGTGCGAGTCCAGATATATATATTATAGCACGTGAGTTGTCCGTGCAGATTATAGCGTTTGGGCTATAGGAGCCCCTCCGGAGTCTGTACACCCCTTTAAGAGTGGTTGATTATATTAAGGCATGGATATTCTCTAGAATGGATCTTGTCCGAAGTATTTATATACCTGGAGATAGATCTTCTGCAAGGGGCCGGATTGGCCTTCCTCGGTACTTAATCACTGATGGTCAGTGAGGTATATATTCTGGGATGGATCTTAGCTGGGTCGTATTGGCCATATACAATACCGAGTAGTTGAGCATGATGAGTGAAAAGTGTAAGACAGTGAGATTGAGTACTGTGAGAGTGTGTGTACATGGTTCGTCTTTGAGATACATGGTATTTGCATGCACACATGACATACATGCTTAGAGATGCTTTTTTCCCCATGTTATACGGTACAACGTCATTCATGACTTTCTACACGCATTGATATGTGGGGATATAGAGGTATTTCACACTTGTTATCTAGAAAGAAAATGAAACATCTTATTTATTATGGAAAGGATATTTGGAAAAATTACAGTTTGATAAGCATGACTATTTTCTGGAATTGTGAACGAGATGAGGATTTTTACTTCTGAGATACATTTTTTATACTTGTATTATGTTGTTATGAACTGTTGTGGGATATTGGTATTGGACCTGACCTTGTGTTAGCCCGTCACTGTTTTCAACCTAAGGTTAGGTTTGTGTTTTACTGAGTACATGTGGTCCATTGTACTCATACTACACTTCTGCACTTTGCATGCAGATGTTAGTTGATGATGTTGTTATGTTCGATGAGAGCTGGATTAAAGATGTACATGCGTCCTAGTTGTAGATGCCCCTTGTTCTTAGTAGTTTTAGATCTATAAAACTTTATTTATGTACTTTTTAAATAGACGATGTATTTATTTCATTTCAGCTTTGTAAATTCTATTCTTCGAAGCTCATGATTTGTACTACCAGTCTTTAGGAAATGTATAACATTCAGTAAATTACTTTCGTTTAATTGTCTTGGTACTATCATTTGGAATTGGATAGTTACTAGTTGGCTTACCTAGCAGGTTGGATTAGGTCCCATCACGACTAGTGGATTTGGAGTCGTGACAAGGTGGTATCAGAGATCTAGGTTTATAGGTTATACAAGTCATGAGCAAGTATCTAGTAGAGTCTTGTGGATCGGTGTGATGACGTCCATACCTATCTTCGAGAGGCTACGGGCCATTTAGGATATATTTCTTATCTTTTTCTCCTTATCGTGCGACATTGATTCAGCTTGAAGCGTAACACTTTGAATACCTTCCACGCATTCATTTGCGCATGTGAGCGCTCGGTAGAAGATGTGCAACGATGGCTTGTGATTCCATGGTTGAGGTGTGAGATGTGGTTTTGGCGTGCTGAAGGTGGGCCAGTCTGGAGTACTTGAGGTTGGGTTTTGACGGTAGCTTAAGCATAGAGATTTCGGTTGTGTTAGCACGTGCTTTTGGGACTTATATGTCCGGTGGTGTCCCTGTGAGTAGAATTTGGGATTGGATGACTATCTGGTGATTATGATGTGACTGCGTGGTGTGTTACGATTGTTCGAATGTGACATGGAGAGTTAACTTGACGTAGTAAGGACTATTGGGTATTTGATGTCTATCTTGATTTGGCGTAAGACCTCGAGTTATGGGTGTGTTGAAGGACCTCTCATATTGTTTAGTTGTGGAGTGAAGTAGATTTTCATATCACGTTATGAGTTCAGACTCAAGAAGATTATTTGATTGCATAATAGTTATGATTGTGGAAAAGTATAGAGAGATGTCAGTTAGACGCAAAGCAGGTGGGTTACCTCTGTGAGGTGTCCTGAGGTTGTATGGTTCCTATGATGTTTTTTAGAGTGTTCTATTTTACCAGTGAATGATATATCATTCAATTTGAGTTTGGATCGCTTGTCGAAGTTATCTTGACTATTACGAGGGGTGAATGTTGCAGATAATTTGAAGTATTATACGGTTTGCGTTATAGGAGATCAGGAAGGATTTAGTTGAATCTCATTGCGGTATTATGGTAGGAGTATGGTAATTGTGACTTATTGTGTGTTTTGATCTGTAGATCCAGTCTGCTATCGGCGAGTTCATTTCACGACTGTGTGTTGTATTGGTTTCGGTTTGTGGTATACTGGTGAATCAGTTATGATTGAAGGGGTTAATATTAAGGATCACTCGAGTAAAGAAATTTTAGGATACATGTTGTATTACACTCTGTTGGTATATGGGAATCATAAAAATAATTGAGTAGTTATTCGTGAAGGATGTAGTTTAATTGGAGTAGGAATTGCTAGGTTGCTTAGAAGTGTAGGTTACTCCCTTGGGTGTTGGTATGCTAATGGGGCACATGTCGTTCGATCCATTTGGTCGGTTTAATTGAGATTTGATAAGATTAGATGACACTCGAGAATAGTTCTAACGAATTCAAGATTTTTATGTAGAGATTTGGAATTTTCAAGAACTGTATATGGCTAGAAACGGAGAGTTTCATTGGACGGTTTCGAGGCTTGTGCCATTTTCATACCATTGTGGATTATGCATTTCAGTATCAAGAAGACGAAGGAAACAATTTTAGGGTCACATAAGTTTTCATTAGAGTGGGTGTCTCGATTCTAGTGTTTCGTGGTGCTTAAGAGGGAAGTCAGTGGCTTAGGGACCTTAGGGCGTTGTAGTTTTATACTAGGGTCTATTGGGTGGTGAATTTTGTTAGGGATCGTGGTGTTCTATCAATTAGAAGTATCAATTTAAAGGTGATTTGGAAAGGGCTTGGAGAAATAGAACAACTTGGTAGTAGGTTGGATCAGCACAGGAATGGGTATGATCGGTTCATTGTGTAACTTATGATGTGGCCAGTCTCTACAGGTGTTTCCAGGAAATGCTCTTAGGTTATGGAGGTTTGTGTGGCTGGGTGGAGTTAGAGATATTCGATTCTGATAGCTTGGTGATTTGCTAAAGGGCTTCGAAGAGTTTTTAGTGGTTTCTACCACAGTTCGAGGAGTATATTCCTACCGTCGTGAAGAATATGTGCGTATTGGGATTCTCTCCGGGATAGGATCAAATGGAAGGCTTATGACTGATCAGATGTGTATTCTGCTTGTGACTCAGAGTTGATTATGAGAATCTTGTACTCTTCACAGGATGGCATGGTAGATGTTGTGCGTTATGTGGGATTGATATTTGCAAGTGCAAGGCCACAAGTTAGTTTGGAAGGGAAGGAAATAAACTTGTAGGCAGCATGGACAGTTACAGATGTCTAGGTAAATGATATTACTATTTGGTGTGGCTTGATGAGAGTACATTTCAGAAAGGGTAATGTGTTTTGATGTACAGATACCTCACTGGTACTGTGGCACTCTGCTGGTTGATCGACTAATGATATTCATATTTTTCTATGTGGCACAGAAGAATTTTAGAAGTATTCATCGTGGGATGATCGTGTATGAGATATGTGTTAGGCATACTGGTGGTGGAGTTGGGATTAGATAGGGTGATTCGTGTGTTCTATGAATTTGGAGACTGGGAGTTCTCAGGAGCAAATTTTTTCATGGTTGGGGACTGTGAATTCAAGGCCGAAGCTAGCCAGATGATAGTATATGTTATGTTTTAGTCTTTGCGCGCTTTCAGAGGTTTATTTATCTATTTGTGGGTGCCCGAATATGATTGGAGGTCCATTGGTAGGCTAATTAGGATGTGTATTCTACATCAAGTCGGATTGGTTGGCTCTGTAGTGTTAGTTGAGGGATGTGCCATTCGGTTGTTCTTGAGCTTATTCGTGTTCTGAAATTTCCTGTGAGTTACTCTTCTATGCTACGAGGAGTTGTGATTCGTTGGTTTTAGGCACACATGGTGCAATTCTATTGTGTTCATATAGTTGAAATTGAGCGAGATGAGTAATTGGATATTGCATGACTGAGGGCGTATTGGTTATGTTCTTTCGGGTGTGGTGTGGCATTGTGTCATCTGATTCTCCGTGGTTATGGTAATGCACTTTATGTACGTCATGTCGATTTTCTCTTGGTTATTGATTTTGAGCAGAGTGGCTCGAGGTATATGATATGAACCAACGTTTGGATGGAGTCGTGCATTGTAGTGGAGTTATTTGAGGTATCAACCTTTGTGTTAGAGTTGGATGGTAGGTTCTTAGAATTTCTTTGTGGTGGTACCCGTTGAGCTTGCGGGACGGTTCTCTTCATTGAGTCATTTTCGTGATTGAATACATTTGGATTGTTTCTTATTGGTGTATGGATTGCACGATTTGTGGCTCTGGGTAGTATTGTAGTTGCGTGTCAGTAGAGTAGTGGGTATTCGATAAGATGGAGTCGTCGAATCCAGGATGGGTGATATCGGATTTGATTGTGGTATATTTGGAATGATAATATCAGAAGCCGGCTTAGTAATTGTATGTAGTTCTTGTTGAAGGAGATGAAGCTCCATGGCTTGTTGATTTGATAAATTGTTATGAGTTTCTGCGTGTTCTTTCATTATCAGCAGTGTATGAATGTTTTAGAATGAGGTTTTGTTAGGTATGACGTTTATTATCGGGATTGGGTTATTCTGAGCAGTTACTGCTCTCGGAGATTTTTCTATGGGTATTTGAGTTATGTGGTATATCCTATGATTGTTTCTTGGGTTATGGTTATGGCTTGGTACATCTTTTTCAAACCTATATAGTGTATATATGCGAGATTTGGGTCTTATGAATTCTGAATGTTGGAAAGTTGGATTCCAATGTTTACGAGCTAAGGTTGAAGTAATGATCATCCGTATGTTGTGTGTCGGAATATAAGGAATAGAGTGATGTGGGATCACCCCCGGGTATGTACATGGTAAGGTTATACGGTGTTTGACGGCTTAGGAAAAACTCTTGGCACGTTCGAGGATGAACATATGTTTAAGTGGGGGAGAATGTAATGATCCGATCGGTCGTTTTGAGTATTTGCACTTTGCTCGATAGATTGGGGGCACGAGTAGCTCCATATGATTTATTAATAATTGTGTGCAATATTTGAGTTCATTCTGGGTTGATTTGATATGTTTCAACACGAGTTTTTCAAAGTCAAAAGTTCATTATGTTTGATTTGAGGTGCACTTCATTGTTTCGATGTTGTTATGTGTGATTTGAGGCCTCGAATAAATCTGTGTTATACTGTGGGACTTGTTGGTATGTTCGTACAGGGTTCCGAGGGGCTCGAAGAGTTTCAAATAGGTTTGGATTGTGTTGCACTCATTATTCTTATGTTTCGACGTTGTTTCTTCAAGAAAAAATGATACCGCGTTGAACAAATGAGCTCCGATTTCTGATTTCATTGAAGAATTAGATATGTATCTTAATTACGGTTCCGTAGAAAAAAGAATCGTCAAATTTGCACATCATATGACAAATTTATACTCATCTTACTAAGAATTGGGTTAATAGATTTTTCAGATTAATTGCCAAATTACCACTGACTTCGTATTTAAAAATCTACACCATTTTGAAATATTAAACCTGTTGTAAAACCTATAGTAATTGCGGATGTCCACTATTCCCACTACTTTCACCCATGATGTAAATAACCTCCCACTAGTTATAACTTTTATGATTGTAACTCCCGCATTTCCATAACCTCTCCCCGTGTCACGACCCCAATTCCTAAACTGGTCGTGATAGCTCCTATCATGGAACTAGGCTAGCCAACCGTTTCATACTATCAATATATATATCATAATTTCCCAAATTTAGCAGATTTTAAAATAGCAGAAGAAGATGAAATAAAATACACACTTCCCCAAAATCAGGAGTCAACAGTCATGAGCATCTAAGACTGAAAATACAATGTACAACATAGTGACTTGCTACAACAAAAGTCTGAGGTACAAAAGACCAAAAGAAACTACGATTTGAGGGAACGAAAGGAGGTGAGCTGGGGACGCTGAGCAGCTACCTCAATCCTCGAACAACTACAAGCTCATCCGGAAATCAACTAATGAGATTGTCCGGTACCTGGATTTGCACACAGACGTGCAGGTAGTAATGTGAATACGTCAACTCAGTAAGTAATCAATGTAACTAAAAACTTAAGTGTAGTGACGAGCATTTAAATCATGTAAATTCATATAAATCAAGCCAGGAATCTAAAATTCCAAAAATTTCATAAAACTCCGGTTTCCATTTAAAAATCTCGTGTAAAAATATTTATTAAACATTTGTTATCAGAGGCTCAGTGTAAAGATGTGTGTAAACAGCATTTTCATAAAATATAAGCCCCTCGGGCACAGTATCACTCACAATAGAGCCTGTCGGGCAAGCCTCTCAGTCACTCGTGACTCCACTATCAGTATCTCATGCTCTTACTAAACACTCGTGCTCAGTCAGTATCATGAACACACACAACTGCTGCGGCGGGCAGCCTGCTCCACTACATATATATATATATATATATATATATATATATATATAGTCGACTACTCTCAATGGGGGTGTATAGACTCCTGGAAGGGCTCCTTCAGCCCAAGCGCTATATCTGCTGCAGCGTGCAGCCCGATCCAATGTATATATATATATATAGCAGCGGCGTGTAACCCAATCCATATATAACATATATTGCTGCGACGTGCAGCCCGATCCAATGTATATATATATATATAGCAGCGGCGTGTAACCCAATCCATATATAACATATATTGCTGCGACGTGCAGCCCGATCCATATATATATAATCTATATTGTTGCAGTGTGCTGCCCGACCCACATATAATATTTAACATATATATTATTTCAGCATGCAGCCCGTCCCATAACTATCCTCACATACGCGGCTCTCGGCCTGACTCAGTCACCCTCACAACCAACTTGGGCAGTTTATCTCAACTTACGGGACTCAACCCAAAATACTTTTCAGTGTTTTAAAAGTAGTGGGATAATAGTGAAAATAACAACAAGTAGGAAACATGAATGAGTTCACAATTAGTCTAACAGGATAGTGGTAGAATAGTGTAATGGTACTCCCAGAGGGTCTAAACAGGTCGGCACAAGGCTTAATAGTCGCTACGGGATGGACCAAGTCACAATCCCTGTCGGTGCACGCCCCCACGCTCGTCACCTAGAATGTGCGTCACCTCATTTATCAAATCAATATCAAATAACGGGGTGTCATACCCTTAGGTTTAGAGTTACAATCGTTACTTACCTCGAAACAGCCCAAAAAGGTACTCCGCGATGCGCTTGCCCCTCGAATTGGCTCCAAATGCTCCGAATCTAACCAAAATCATATTAACAAGATAAGTATACGCTAACGGAACAAAACCCAATCGAAAGATATAAATTTTAACACAAATCTCGAAATTTGGCCAAATCCGAGCCCCAGGCCCACATCTCGGAATTCAATAAAATCTACATCACTAAAATCCTCATCCTCCCATGATTCTATACATATAAAATACTCCACAATCGGACCAGAATTGCCCACTCAAATCCCCAAAAGAATTTCCGAATTTCCTCCCCATTTTTCCGAACTTTTTTCCACTTTAATTCTTCAAATTACGAGCCTAATGCCTACAAAATAGCACAGAAAGGAGTTTTATAATCGGGGAACTTACCTCAACTGAAGACCTTCGAATTCCCCCTTCAATTTGCCCTAAAACAAGCTTAACCCGCATGCAACAATGGAAGAAATGACAAAATATTCGTGGAGGCACTTTTTATACTGTTCTGCCCAGTTAATCCACACATGCGGACAATTCCTTGCACCTGCGGACTTGCACCTGCGGTCCCAGGTGCGCACCTGCGAAATCCCATTAACAGCCCAATTCTCGCACCTGCCTAGCCTCTTTTCGCACCTGTGCAAGGTCCTTCGCACTTGCGGCATCACACCTGCGGCATCGCACTTGCGGCTCCCCGTCCGCAGATGCGGCCACACTAGTATATTTACACCAGCAGCTATTTGCTGCAAATTTCCTAAGTCCGAACCTCCGCTCACCATCCAAAATCAGTCCTAAGCCCCTCGGGGCCCCAACAAAACATACCAACACACCCCATAGTATCATTAAAACTTAGTCGAGCCTTCGAAACACAAAAAACAACACAAAAACACCAAAATTACATCAAATTCAAACCTATGAACTTTAAAACTTCTAATTTTCTCAAATGATGCCGAAACCAACAAAAACACATCTGATTGACTCAAAAAATTGCACGCATACCCAAAAAGACATTACGAACCTGCTCAAGCTGTCGAAGTTCCATTCCCACCCCTATAGCCTATTTTCCACTGCTGACGGGAAATCGAAAAAATTAACATTTGCCAATTCAAGCCTAATTCTACACTGGACATTGAAACTTCATTCCGAACACACTCCTAAGTCCCAAATCACCTATCGAAGCTATCCGAGCCATAAAATCCCCATTTTTACTTTTCAACTATTAAGCTATTTTAAGAGGCTAAGTGCCTCTGTACTCACCACGACCACTCCGAATCCAAACCAACCGGCCCAACACAACATAAACAGGCTAAGCAATATATGATAAAGCAGAAATGAGGGAAACGGGGCTAACTTCATGAAATGACCGGCCGGGTCGTTACATCGTCCCCTTGTTAAAAAAACGATCGTCCTCTAACGGGTCTAGAAACATACGTGGAGTCTCGAATAAGTGAGAATATTTGTCCCGTATCTCCCGCTCGATCTCCCAGGTGGCATCCTCCACCGGGTGTCCTCTCCACTAAACCTTCACTGAAGCTATATCCTTAGACCTTAGCTTTCTGACCCGACGACCCAAAATAGCCACCGGCTCTACCTCATATGACATATCACGCTCGAGCTAAACCGTGCTAAAGTCCAAAACATGAGACGGGTCACCAACATACTTCCGGAGCATCGAAACATGGAACACCGAATGAATACTCGATAAGCTGGGAGGCATGGCAAGTCTATAAGCCACCTCCCAACCCTCTGAAGCACCTCAAACGGCCCAATAAACCGGGGACTCCGCTTTCCCCTCTTCCCGAACCTCAGAACACCCTTCATAAGTGACACCTTCAGCAGTACCTTCTCCCCAACCATGAAAGAAACATCTCGGACCTTCCGGTCCGCATAACTTTTATGTCTAGACTGCACCGTGCGAAGCCACTCCTGAATCATTTTCCTCTACCATATAAAGCCTCATACGGTTCCATCTAGAAACTCGACTGATAACTATTATTATATGCAAACTCCGCGAGTGCCACAAACTTGTCCCACGAACCCCCAAAATCAATGACACATGCACGCAACATATCCTCCAAAATATGAATAGTACGCTCCGACTGCCTGTTGGTCTGAGGATGAAACGTTGTGCTCAACTTGACCTGAGTACCCAACTCTCTCTGTACGGCTCCAAAACTGAGATGTGAACTGAGTAGCTATGTCAAAAATGATAGAAACTGGAACCCCATGCAAACAGACAATCTCCCTGATATAAATCTCAGCTAACTGCTCCGAAGAATAAGTAGTACCAACAGGAATGAAGTGCGCGGACTTGGTCAGCCGATCCACAATAACCCATATAGCATCAAACCTCCTCGAAGTCCGTGGGAGTCCAATTACGAAGTCCATGATGATTAGCTCCCACTTCCACTCCAGAATATCAAATCTCTGAAGCAATCCACTTGGTCTCTGGTGCTCATACTTGACCTGCTGACAGTTGAGACACTGAGCCACAACTCAACAGTATCTCTCTTCATCCGCCTCCGCCAATAATGTTGTCTCATATCCTGATACATCTTTGCGTCACCCGGATGGATGGAATATCGCGAACTATGGGCCCATCTACAATCAAATCTCGAAGCCCATCCATATTGGGCAAGCAAATTCAGCCCTGTATCCTCATGACACCATAATCACCAATAACCACATCCCTGTCATCACCGCGACGAACCCTGTCCTGAAAAACAAGCAAATATGGATCATCATACTAGCGTGCTTTGATCTGATCATAAAGAGAAGACCTGGAGGCTACAAAAGACAATCGCTACGGAGGCTCTGATAGTTCCAATCTCACCAACTGACCTACTAAAGTCTGAACATCAAGTGCTAAAGTTTTCTCTGCTACTGCAAGGTAGGCTAAACTCCCCAACCTCTTCGCTCTGCGACTAAGGGCATCGGCCACTACATTGGCCTTCCCCGGATGATATAAGAAAGTGAGGTCATAATCCTTGAGAAGCTCCAACCACCTCCTCTGACACAAATTCAGATCCTTCTGCTTAAGCAGATGCTGCAAACTACGGTGATAAGTTAAAATCTCACAATGCACCCCATACTAATAATGATGCCAAATCTTCAAGGTGTGGACAATAGCTACTAGCTCAAGATCATGAACTGGATAATTATTCTCGTGCACCTTCAACTGTCTGGACGCGTAGTCAATCAATATGCAGTCCTGCATCAAAACCGCTTCAAGGACAACTCTGAAGGCATCACAGTAAATCTTATAAGAACCTGAACCCATAGGCAAAATTAATACCTGAGCTATAGTCAAAGCTGACTTGAGTTGCTGAAAGCTCTCCTCACACTTCTCAGTCCACCTGAACTGAGCACTCTTCTGGGTCAGTCTGGTCATAGGTGTTGCAATAGATGAAAATCCCTCTACGAAATGGCAGTAGTACCTGCCAAACCAAGGAAACTGCGAATCTCTGTAGCTGATGACGGTCTAGGCTAGCTTTGCACCGCCTCTACCTTCTTCGGATCAACCTGAATACCTTCACTGGACACCACGTGCTCCAAGAATGCTACTGAATCAAGCCAGAACTCACACTTCAAAATTTTTGCATACAATCACTTCTCTCTCAAGGTTTGAAGCACAACTCTCAAATGTTGCTCATGACCTCCCGAGATCAGGAATACACCTAGATACTGTCAACGAACACGATGAAGAAAGAATCCAGATAAGGCCGGAACACACTGTGCATCAAGTGCATAAAGGTTTCTGGGGAATTGGTTAGTCCCAAAGACATAACCAGAAACTCATAATGACCATATCTAGTCCTGAAAGCAGTCTTCGGGATGTCTGGCCCCCAAATCTTCAGCTGATGATAGACGGAACGCAAGTCAATCTTAGAAAATACTCTGGCACCCTGCAACTGATCAAAAAAGTCATCTATATGAGGCAAGGCATACAAGTTCTTCACCGTAACTCTGTTCAGCTGCCGATAATCAATGTACATACGAATAGAACCATCCTTCTTCTGTACAAAAAACACTGGTGCACCCCAAGGTCACATACTAGGCAGAATGAACCCCTTATCTAGCAGTTCCTGAATCTGCTCCTTTAATTCCTTTTGTCACGACCCAAAATCCCTAAGGTCGTCATGGCGCCGGACATCAAGGTCAGGCAAGCCAAAACATTATTTAATTGAAATAGCTTTACATTTTAAAACAAATATGAAAACACTTCCTTTCACTTCATTACATAATAACCATATAAGATTCTGTTAATTAAAACAATGGTTTAAGATTTCACTTAAGCAATTATATCCCAATACATATCCCAGAACCCGGTGTCAAAGGTACATGAGCAATTTCTAAGAATTCAACAATCATTACAAGCCTATCCGAAATACAACTGGATAAGGAAATTAAAATGAAATAGATACCGTACGAAGGAGACTCTGTCAGCTGCGGATCGCCTCCGGATGATGCAGCTCGCCTAAGTCTCCAAATCCTCCACATTGCTATGAAAGTACATGTGCAATAAAAATGCACAGCAAGTGTAGCATGAGTACAAAAACAACGTGTACTTAGTAAGTCGCCCGCCTAACCTCAGAGAGGTAGTGACGAGAGGTCGAATTAGACACTTACTAAAGGTCAATTTAAAATATTTAAGAGTGACACTAAGCATGATTATCATAGGCAATTCATTAAAATCAGGAATAAACATTTTCGACGGGAAGGAACAAATTCTACCAAAATATTTTTGATAACTATAAATCTCTGTCATTCAATTGACAACCTAATATTTCAGGCCCGTAATGATGCAAAATCATAGCAACTACGCAGCAAATATCATGCGCAAGCAATGCCGAGGGCTTAACGACACGGACCAACAATAATAAAATGTGCATTGCTGATGGTCGAACGGCTCGAACCATAGATGCATCTATTTTCTACGCTCGCGAATCGATCATGCGACGCGGTCAACATAAAACGATAAGGCTAGCCTGCTCGCAAATATTATCTGCGACACAGGTGCTCATATGTACACATATTCACATAATACATCCTTATTTTTATGAAGAAGCGGTTTTTCTAAGGAAAGTGGTAAAAATCCTTTTTTAAAAGAACAAGAAATATAGTTTTTAAATCATTAGTCTTTGAAACTTATTTGTCAAGTTTAATGATATTCCACGATACAACCCAATCCAGGATTACAGGCACACACATAAGGCATGCTAGTGGGTCCTAGACTACCCGAACATGGCATAATAGTAGCTACGGACGGACTCCCCTCACCTTGTGCGTACGTAGCCCCCGAAGATAGTAGCATGTACTGAATTAATTCACCTAGGGGGACGATTCCCCCTCACAAATTAGAAAGGAGACTTACCTCGCTCCGAAATTCCCACACCGGCTTCCAATCCCTTCCGATGACTCCAACGGACGCACAACGCTCCGAAACTACCACATAATAGCAAAGCAATGAAAATTAATCCTAATACTCACAACAAATTCAGATTATATACTTTCCCAACCCCGCTCGGAGAAAAGACAAAAATGCCCTCGGACCCACGTGCCCGGAAATCCAAAATTCTCGAAGATACATTCTACCCATAGCCATACTAGCTCAATCATGCAATTTACTCTACATTCAATACTCAAATTCAAGGCTAAATTCCAAATTTACATTTTCTAGGTTTTTTTTTTTTCAAAAATCCCAATTCTTCCCACAAGTTCCCATATCAAATTTATGTAATGATCTTGTATTTAACTTCGAAATGAGAAGGAATCACTTACCTCTTGATGCTTGGTGAAATCTCCCATTGAATACTGCAAAATCGCCCTAACCAAATGAAAAATATGAGAAAAATGGCACAAACCCAGCTTTAATACATTGTGCCCAGGCCTCTTTCGTACCTGCGATCCAATGGCCGCTCCTGCGGCACCGCACCTGCAGAAATTACATCGCAGGTACGGCTCTGACTTGACCCAGCAAATTCCCGCTCCTGCGATCCCCTCTTCGCACCTGCGATTCCGCAGGTGCGACCATTCTTCCGCACATGCAGCCTCCTCATCTCCAGCCCCAATCTCGCATCCGCGACGCCCTTAGCCGCACCTGCGGTCAAAGCCTCGTAGGTGCGGTTACACCAGATGACAGCAACCTTCAGCCTTCTCCAACTTCAAATATTGATCAGTCAATCACCTGGAATCCACCCGGGGCCCCCGAGACCCCGTCCAATCACTCCAACCTGTCGCAAAACATGACATGGCCTCGCTTGAACCCTCAAATCACATCAAACAACGCCGAAATCACAAATCGCACTCAAACCCAATTGTTTAAGCACCTAGAATTTCAAACATCTACATCTGACACCGAAACCTATCAAGTCACACCCGATTGACCTCAAATTTAGCGCCCAAGTCATATTCAACATTACGGACTTGCTCTAACTTCCGGAACCACATTCCGACCTCGATATAAAACTTCCACTTCCGGTCGGATTTCTCAAAACCTTCAAATTTCTATCTTTAGCCAAATGACCTACGGATATCAAAATTCCCTTCCGATCGCGCTCCTCATTCAAAAATCACGATACGCAGCTATTCCCAAACTCGGAATCTCAAACGGACATCAAATTCACTGCTATGCAATTCAAGCCCAAATTCATGAAATCCTTCTAAAATTCTAACTTCCACAATATACGCCGAAGCGCTCCCGGGTTATCCAAACCTCGAGCCGGATATACACCTATGTCCGAGGTCATCATACGAACCTGCTTGAACCTTCAAATCTTGATTCGGAAGTCGTGTACTCAAAATTCCAATCTTAGTTGATTTCTCCAACTTAAGGCTTCTGAAATGAGAATTTTCTTTCCAAATCAATTCTAAACTTCCTGGAATTCAATTCCGACCACACCCACGGGGCATGATACCTGAAACGAAGCTGCTTATGACTTCAAACCGCTGAACGACACACTAGAGCTCAAAATGACCGGTCGGGTCATTACATTCTCCCCCAATTAAACCGACGTTCATCGTCGAACGTGCCAAGAACTGTTCTGGAGTAATCTGAAATCACCGTTTAACATTTCGAGCACCTGACCGTGCTACCACAACCTAGTCGAGCATAATAGCTTGATCAAATCTACAGATTTCTTCTTTATTGCATATAATGAGCTCCGAATTCATTCAAACACCTGAAATTTCCGCTAGCCATGCCTAGTTCCAATATATAAGCACTGCATCAACTAGCACACGATATAGTAGATCATAATTGCATACCCTTGCTGAATCGGCACCATGCACCGCATAACTCATCATGTGACCACAATGACGCTCCCTGAGCATTAATAGCCAAGGTCCATGAATATGATGCTCCAAATGCACCTCATAACAAATATAATACACCGTGCTATAATGCTAACGATACCATAACAACGCAGGAAATGTGCAGAAAATCATACTCAACTGTAGAGTTAACAAATCCTTGAATACCTCATCTTGACTAGAATCTCACTTCATTATGAACCTGAATAATGGTATTTTCTACTTAATATACACTTCACATAACCTCATCGCACTGTTCCTTGATCCGATAATCTTGTCTCACCCAGTACGAACTGCTCAGACAAAAAACCACCCCAACATGACCAACGGCCTCACATGACACCACATCGCGCCAATAGACCATAACTCGAAAATGATAATAAGAAACGACTCGAGACGGAACTATTCAGCTCACGCAACTAATATGAATTCTTACCAGAAAATAAGAAATAGAACACAAGAAAATAAATACATATTAACCCTTATCATCATCACATTGTTGCGGCGTGCAACCCGATCCAAATAACATACCCGTGACGGCGTGCCACCCGACCCCATCATAAAAATCACATAAGGAAATATACACGGAGCTGAATCGCTTACTATTACAAATTACTGAATATCGATCACAAGCAGGCTAAGGGCATAATACCATCCTGGAGAGATTGATAGAGCCGTATGCAACAAAACTCAAGCACAACTGAGGTGCGATATATATATACACTCTGGATCTCAAGAGCTATCTTGCTCACATAACATCCCCACTACGCGGGACCTCAACACATAAGAAATATCAAGCCGTTTCACAACTCACACGACACAATCACAATAACACGTGAATTCGACGAAGACGGAACAACACTCTTTGTTCTAATACCTTTCCATGAAAAGAGCCCTATTTGAAAGGAACATGTCTGGCTCATACGGAACCCATAATCATATTTAAATTCATTCAAAAACTTCAAGCCACCTTGCTCGCACCAACTAAGCTAATAGCTTTTGCCTGGGTTCATATTAACCCACCCTCTCTCATAATACACGAGAACAACCATCATCACCAGGATTAACACCCCACAATCCATAATCAACTGAACCGAACGCCTTCCAAGCGTAAATTCTCAATAAAGCAATATTACACTTCTTTATACCCAGTCCAAATCTGAAATCCATCAAGTGACTACATGTCACACTTTATAAAATCTTTTTGCGTTCATGCTTCCACGACCTTCCACACAAGGCAAAAAGTCTGCCCATCCATAATACCGACCACACTAAGGCAACAAAACACATCAAGAACCCATGACTAGGGTACAAGCCTCTTTCACCGAATATCAATCTCAAGTGACACTGAAGATAGCACCAACTTACTCTGAACTTCCAATCCTTAGAAACATCGGACCTAAATATTGATTCTTACTCCCAGTTACATACAGCTTACCGCACCTATCATGCCAATACGAGGCAGCGCAAGAATTCCATCATAACATCTGAGCCACTAATAGGGTGAACACTTCATCACATAGAAACCTTTTACTTGACTCAATTCAAGAGTGTCATCTCAACACACGAGTGAATTCCCACAATCACCCACATGCAAATCCTTAAGTATTAGTCTATACCACCATAACCCTTCTGGGATCCGCCTACACCTGACAAGCCATAACACTCAAATGCTCCCACCTAAAAATCCGTTAGGACGGCCAACAAAGCCCCATACACACCGGCACAAAACCACATCCATAACTAAATCACATCAAAGGAACCGATCACTTCCGCAAAAGTGCCATTTCAACCATGGCTAATCAATCTATCATGTCTTAATCATCTTCAATTGCCTCAACCCTCACTCATCCCAAGTGACCTTGATACAAGAGACTATGCTGCCCAAATCACGAAACCCGTATCATACCCTTCTGATAATCTTTTCTTCAATCCAGAGTCTATTTCTCTCACTCCTCCAATATTATCCTTCATGCTGAAACATATCATAGAACATTCCAACCATATTCTTTTTTCTCAGAGATTACTCTACAAAAGCTCGATTCTCGATTCTCGATCATACTGCTGCCTGAAATCCTTAAACGCCGCATTCTTAATATTTGAACTCACTAGGACCGGTATTGAGAGTCACCCACTCCGACTGGCCCTGAATACAATCAACTCCAGGGCTTTCCTAGCACAGTTTCACCCTTTTTTAATGAAACACGTGATTGAGTGACTAACCTTACAACTCGCCCGTGCCTTAAGCATATGTTTTAAATCTTCCAAGCCCAACCCTGTCCTGACAGGGCAAACTTTTGCACATATTCATCAAATCCAACGAACAATTACCATCTTACTCGTTTCCCTTAACTGAAATAACTTGCCAACACTCCGACAATCCGCGACCCTATGTGAACACAACCCTACGACCCAACTGCAGATGGTGGGACTCCCCCACTTAGCTCGAAGCTACTTATTGCACCACTCTAGACCCCACCGAGAATCTTTCTCCCTTGATAACACGATCTTGCTCAAACCATCCATCCAATTCTTCCAAATTCTCTTGCTAGTGCTCCCTAAATACTCAGATCCTCTAGCATCCTTCACACATGCTGCCTCCTATCGACTAGACACTAGAACCCCTCACAGAAACATGGCAACCCTGCCATTGCTAACCTATTCACAGAAGACAACCCACCTGTGGAAATCACCCGCGGACACCTCCCAACAACGGTGAAATGCATGCTCTCTGCGACTTCAGTACCCAATCCTACGCCATGCTTCATTTACCAAATTTACTAGTCCATCTACGCCTCATGGACATCCATTAAATGCACGACAATATCTTCAAATTCCAGCTATGCTGCCACTTCCCCACTTTGCGACTGCTCGACTTCCGCTTCTTACACCTAGCCTCCTACAAATGGAACCACCGCCTAGGCTCACTCCAGGACCATTCTCTGTAGCTCTCAAACCAGCAGATCACCACGACTTCAAGCTCTTCGAAGATCATCTTTCTCTAGCTGCCTTCATTACTAACCCTTGTCTGCCAACCGCTTTCTTCAATACTCCTTATCGATACTCGAACCCCACACAACAAAAGAAACCATAGCACCGACAAACTTAACACATTCCATTTTATATATGACGACGATGACACGTCACAGGTGCATATCCTACTTCACTTGAAGACGCCAAGTCTTACTACCTTATCAACCCCAACTGGACCATTCATAACCCAAATGCCCTTCCTCTGCCGACAAAAAAGCACTAAAATCTTGAAATAAAACTCTGAGAAGACCTCCCTTCAAACCATTTATCATCCTCGACATACGGGCAGGCATTCTATCATCATATCGATACCGCACGCCAATCAATTGCAAACATCATCACTATCCGAGTACAACCTTAAGGCTCCCAGAAACACAACTGCTAAGCTGAAATAACATATTACCCTTTTGCAAGGCCATAACAACAGCCACGACCAATAACATATGGAAGCATCTCAGATTACATTCGTAGCACCATTTCCATTCCTCAAATTCCTGATCCATAGCAAGTGCTTCGCGACGTGTAAGATTGAGTAGGAACAAACATAGGCATAAGACTCAAAGGAATAAACTCGCACGATGAAGAATCAAGAGGGGAAGCACTCCTAATAGCCTTGTAGCCTCTCAAAGATAAGTACAGACGCTTCCGTACCGATCCACAAGACTCTACTAGACTTGCTCATGACTCGTGAGAATTATGGGAACCTAGCGCTCTGATACTATGTTGTCATGACCCAAAATCCTAAAAGGCATGGTGGCATTGGACATCAAGGTAAGGCAAGCCAAAACATTAATTAATTAAATAGCTTTCCGTTTTAAAACATTTATGAAAACACTTCCTTTCACTTCATTACATAATAACCAAATAAAAGTCTGTTAACTAAAACAATGATTTAAAGATTCAACTTAAGAAATTATATCCCAATACATATCCCAGAACCCGGTGTCACAAGTACATGAGAAATTTCTAAGAATTCAACAATCATTACAAGTCTGTCCGAAATACATCTGGACAAGGAAATTTAAATGAAATAGATACAGTACGAAGGAGACTCTGTCAGCTGCGGATCGCCTCCGGATGATGCATCTCTCCTAAGTCTCCAAATCCTCCACATTGCTATGAAAGTACCTGTGCAATAAAAATGCAGAACAAGTATAACATGCGTACAAAAACAATGTATACTCAGTAAGTTGCCCACCTAACCTCAGAGAGGTAGTGACGAGAGGTCGAATTAGACACTTACTAAAGTCAATTTAAAATATCTAAGAGTGACACTAAGCATGATTATCATAGGAAATTCATTAAAATCAGGAATAAACATTTTCGAATCCGTTCACGTTTAACACTTTATATCTTCCTCATATTAATACAATTAATCAACATGGTCATTTAATCAAATGAAAATTTATTGACGGAAAGGAACAACTTCTTCCAAAATCTTTTTGATAACATTAAATCGCTGTCATTCAATTGACAACCTAATGTTTTAGGCCTTGATAAGGGAAAATCATAGAAACTACGCAGTAAATATCATGCGCAAGCAATGCCGAGGGTCGAACGGCGCAAACCAATAAAATAAATTGTACATTGCCGAGTTTCGAACGGCTCGAACCATAAATACATCTATTTTCCCCGCTCGTGAATCGGTCATGCAACGTGGCCAACATAAAAAAACAAGGCTAGCCTGCTCGCGAATCATACATGCGACTCAGGTGCTCATATGTACACATATTCACATAATACATCCTTATTTTTATCAAGAAGCGGTTTTTCTCAGGAAAGTGGTAAAAATCCTTTTTTAAAAGAACATGAAATATAGTTTTGAAATCGTTTGTCTTGGAAACTCATTTGCCAAGTTTAATGATATTTCACAATACAAAGAGGTACACAAATCTCCACGGAGGAATCAATTCTTTTCCTAGAAGATTAATAATATGACCTCTAGTTTTCTTCTATATATTCAATTACGTTTTCGGATATATTAGCAGTTTAATATTATAGGCAGGATTACAGGTACACACATAAGGCATGCTAGTGTGTCCTAGACTACCCGGACGTCGCATAATAGTAGGTAGCACGGACTCCCGTCACCTCGTGCGTACGTAGCCCCCGAAGTTAATAACATGTACTAAATTAATTCACCTAGGGGGACGATTCCCCCTCACAAAGTTAGAAAAGAGACTTACCTCGCTCTGAAATTCCTACACCGGCTTCCAAGCCTGTCCGATGAATCCAACGGACGCATAACGCTCCGAAACTACCACATAATGGCAAAGCAATGAAAATTCATCCTAATAATCCAACAAATTCAGATTACATACTTTCCCAGCCCCGCTCGGAGAAGAGACCAAAATACCCTCGGGCCCACGTGCCCGAAAATCCGAAATTCTCGAAGATACATTCTACCCATAGACCTACTAGCAAAATCATGCAATTTACTCTACATTCCATACTAAAACTCGTGGCTAAATTCAAAATTTACATTTTCTAGGTTTTTCTTCAAAAATCCCAATTCTTCCCACAAGTTCCCATATCAAATTTTTGTAATGATCTTGTATTTAACTTTGAAATGAGAAGGAATCACTTACCTCTTGATGCTTGGTTAAAATCTCCCTTTGAAATCCTCCAAAATCTTCCCAACCAAATGAAAAATGTGAGAGAAATGGCACAAACCCGACTTTAAAACATGCTGCCCAAGCCTCTTTTGCACCTGCGATCCAATGGCCACTCCTGCGGCTCCGCACCTACGGAAATTCCATTGCATGTGCAGCTCTAACTTGACCCAGCAAATTCCCGCTCCTGCGATCCCCTCTTCGCACCTGCGATTTCGTAGGTGCGACCAATTTTCTGCACCTGCGGCCTCCTCAGCTCCAACCCCAATATCGCATCCGCGGTGCCCTTAGCTGCACCTGCGTTCAAATCCTCGCAAGTGTGGTTACATCAGATAACAACAACCTTCAGCCTTCTCCAACATCAAATATTGATCCGTCAATCACCCGAAATCCATCCGGGGCCCCCGAGACCCCCCCCAATCACACCAAGTTGTCCCAAAACCTGACACGGACTTGCTCGAGCCCTCAAATCACATCAAACAATGCCAAAATCACGAATCTCACTAAAGTCCAATTCTTTAAGAACTTAGAATTTCAAACTTCTACATCTGACGCCGAAACCTATCAAACCACACCCGATTGACCTCAAATTTTGCACTAAAGCCATATTCAACATTACGGACCTGCTCCAACTTCTGGAATCACATTCCGACCTCGATATCAAAACTTCCACTTCCGGTTGGATTTCTCAAAATCTTCAAATTTCTATCTTTAGCCAAATGACCCCAAAATGACCTACGGACATCCAAATTCACTTCCGATCGCGCCCCAAATTCCAGAATGACCATACCGAGCTATTCCCATACTCGGAATCCCAAATGGACATCAACCTTACTGATATGAACTTCAAGCCCAAATTCATGAAATCCTTCTAAAATGCTAACTTCCACAATATATGCCGAAGCGCTCCCGGGTTATCCAAACCTCGAGCCGGACATACACCCAAGTCCGAAATCATCATACGAACCTGCTGGAACGTTCAAATCTTTATTCAGAGGTCGTTTACTCAAAAGTCAAACCTGAGTTGATTTCTCCAACTTAAGGCTTCTGAAATGAGAATTTTCTTTCCAAATCAATTCTAAACTTCCTGGAATTCAATTCCGACCATGCCCATGGGGCATAATACCTGAAACGAAGCTGCTCACAACTTCAAACCACTGAACGACGCGCTAGAGCTCAAAATGACTGGTCGGGTCGTTACACCTTTAGCTCCGCTAGTTCCATACGATAAGGAGGAATAGAACTAGGCTGAGTGCCTGGCACAAGGTCAATACCAAAATTAATGTCCCTGTCCGGCGGCATGTGTGGCAGGTCTGTAGGAAACACGTCCGGAAAGTCACAGACCACAGGAGCCGAATCAATAGCGGGAGTCTCACCACTGACATCCTTCACAAAAGCCAGATACGATAAACACCCCTTCTCAACCATACAGTGAGCCTTCAGGTAGGAAATCACCCTACTAGGACATCTGGGCATAGCTAAGGTCATGGTCTTAGCATGACAATCAAGAACAACATGACACAGAGATAACCAATCCATGACCAATATCACATCAAAATCGACCATGTTGAGTAACAGTAGGTCCACTGGGGCTTCCAGACCCCCAATAGATACCACACATGACCGATACACACGGTCCACAAAAACAGTATCGCCCACCGGAGTCGACACATTAACATATGTAACTAAAGACTCACGGGGCATTTCGGCAACAGGCTGAGACAATACATGCGATAACTACATCGGAGGCCATAGCATCTGGCCTGGCTGGAAAGGCATACATACGGGCCTGACCTACCTGCTCGACCACCCCCTCTAAGGCGGCCTCTAGCTGACTTACTACCACCCCTGGCTGCCTTGGTGGGTGGTGAATTAACTGGCACTGATGTCGAAGGCTAGCTTCACAGCTGAGATGGACCTCCAAGAAGATGAGGACACTTCCTCCTCATATGCCCAAACTCTCCACACTCATAAAGACTCCCTGGAGTTGGAGACTGGGACTGAAATGAACCCCTGGCACTATAATGGCCACTAAGAGAGCCACACGTAGAAAAACCCTAAGCTGATGGTGCTCGAGCTGTACTCTGGGCTGGAAG
>ML325427.1:55000-79135 GCA_005239505.1 Nicotiana paniculata
GTATTTTGAGTAACTTGCCAGTTGAAATTATGTGGGGATGTTATGAATGATGAGGATTTGTTGAAAAAGACTCTTACGACTTTTCATGCCTCAAATATAGTACCACAATAGCAATACCGTGAAAGGGGTTTTAAATAGTATTCTAAATTGATGACATGTCTTCTGGTGGCTGAGAAACATAATACCCTTTTGTTGAAAAATCATGAAGCCCGTCCTACAGGGTTAGCTCCGTTTCCTGAAGCGAATATGGCAGTTAGACATGGTAAGTCAAGAAAAGACAGAATGATAATCATGGACATATGAATGTACGTGGGCATGGAAATGGTAAGAGATGATACAATAGTCGTCATTGTGGTGGTCATGGAAAACGAGAGAACAATATGGGTTCACAAAACAATCCTTCAAGAGGCAAAAGCGGTAATTGCCATCGATGTGGCATGAAAGGTCATTGGAAAAATTAATGTTGTGCACCTGCGCATTTTGTCAAGCTTTATCAAAACTCGATCAAAAGAAAGACAAATAATGTTGGAGCATCTTCTGCTAATGCCCCAGTGGAGTCTCACTTGACCTTTAAAAATGATTTTGAGGTAGGGCCTTCAAACAAAAATGATGACAATGCCGAGGCAAATCTTGCTATGAATGATGATTATTTTGAATGCCTCGATGGTCTTACTCATTTGGAAGTTGAAGACTTCTTTGGAGATCAAAACTAAAGTTTGATCATTTTACTGGGAAATGCAATTATGTTGTTATTTATATTTTTGGTATTTTTTCCCTCTCGTTTTAAAGTTGTTTTTATGTTCAAGTAGTATTTAAGTTGTCGTATGTTACTGTTAGTTTATTCCGTATTTCTCACTGTGTAATTTTTTTCTTATGAAGAAAATAAAATTTCCCAGTCTTCAATTGGATCCAAGATGAGAAATGAAGATTTATGCCTTTTGGATAGTGCTACAACTCACACAATATTAAGAGAAAAGAAATTTTTCTCTTATTTGGTTATTAACAAGGCATATGTTAATACGATATCTGGTAGTACAAAGTTAATTGAGGGCTCTGGAAGAGCGGCCTTATTACTACCTGGAGGAACGATATTAACTATTAATAATGCATTGTATTGTAGTAAGTCTCAAAGAAACTTGTTGAGTTCCAAAGCTATTCGCAAAAATGGCTATCATGTTGAGACCTCTAACGAAGGAAAGATTTAATACCTTTATATTACTACAATAAAAGCGAGGAAAAAATGTGTGCACGAAAATTTACCCGCATTTTCTTCTGGATCGTACCATACAAACATTGGCGTGGTTGAATCATATGCCATAGTAAACAAAAGGATTACTAATTCTAATGATTTTATCATTTGTCATGCCCGGTTAGGACATCCCAGTTCTAACATGATGCGCGGAATAATAGAGAATTTAAATGGGCACACATTGAAGAACAAGAATATTCTTCGATTTACGGAATTCTATTATGGTGCTTTTTCTCAACGAAAATTGGTTACTAAACCATCAGCAGCTAAAGTTGGGATTGAATCCCCTGCATTTCTGGAACATATATAGGATGATAAATGTGGGCCTATAAACCCCCATGTGCACCATTCAAGTATTTTATGGTCTTGATAGATGCATCTACAATATGGTCACATGTGTTCTTATTGTCAACTCGTAATTTGGCATTTGCGAGATTGTTGGCCCAAATAACAAGGTTAAGAGCATAATTTCCAGATTATGCAATTAAGACAATTCGTCTTGATAATGCTGGTGAATTTACATATCAGGCCTTTACTGATTATTTTATGGCCTCTGGAATTAAAGTTTAACATCCAGTTGCTCATGTTCATACTCAAAATGGTCTAGCCGAACCATTGATTAAAGGCCTCCAATTATTAGCTAGATCATTTCTAATGAGGACAAAACTTCCCCTTTCAGTGCGGGGACATGATATTTTGCATGCATCAACACTTGTGCGCATAAGGACAACCAGTTATCATGAAGTCTCCCCATTACAGTTGGCTTTGGTCATGAGCCAAATATTTTCCATCTAAGAATTTTTGGATGTGCGGTATATGTTCTAGTTGCTCCACCAAAACGCACAAAGATGGGTCCCCAAAGAAGGTTGGGAGTATATGTCGGTTCTGAATCTCCTTCTATTATTAAATATCTAGACCCTATAACAGGAGATTTGTTTCAAGCTAGATTTGCTTATTGTCATTTTAATGAATTAGTTTTTCCAACATTAGGGGGAGAAAATATACGGCTAGAGAAAAGAGATAGATTGGAACGCACTATCTCTATCCCATTTGGATCCTCATACAAATCAATGTGAACAAGAAGTTCAAAAGATCATGTATATGCAAAATGTTGCAAATAAATTTCCAGATGCATTTACTAACCTTCCACGAGTTACTAAATTGCATATTCCAGCTGTAAATGCACCAATTCGAGTTGATGTCCAAGCTGGACAATATGATAATGCAAATGAGTCTAGGCCATGCCTTAAACGTGGTAGACCCATTAGTTCCAAGGATAAAAATCCCCGAAAAAAGAAAGGAGCAAATGATCAAGTTGATCATAACATAGAGGCAACTGCTCGAGAGGATCATAAAGATATAGTAATTGATAAGACTTCACATGAGGTTCTAATACCTGAAAATGATGAAAATGAAGAGATATCAATAAGTTATGTCTCTACGGGAAAAAGGTGGAACTGAAGTAACGTTGTTGAACAACAGTTTTGCATATAATGTTGCAGTTGACATAATGCAACAAGTTGAGGATCTTGAGCCAAAATATGTCGATGAATGTAGACAAACAAATGATTGGCCAAAATGGAAAAATGCAATTCAAGCGGAATTGGATTCACTCGAAACACGTGAAGTTTTCGGACCAATATTACGAACGCCTGAAGATGTCAATCCACTGGGGGTACAAATGGGTTTTTGTGCGAAAACAAAATGAGAAAGGTGAAATTGTAAGATATAAAGCACGACTTGTTGCACAAGGGTTTTAGAAAAAGCCTGGCATTGATTATATGCAGGCATATTCTCTTGTGGTAGATGAATTTACCATCGGGTATCTAATAAATCTTGCAGTCCACGAAAATCTTGATATGCGGTTAATGGATGTTTTCATAGCGTACTTATATGGATCCTTGGACAATGAAATATTTATGAAAATCCCTGAAGGCGTTAAATTTCCTGAAGCACATAAAATTTCAAGGGAAACTTGCTCAATAAAGCTTCACAAATCCTTATACGGATTGAAGCAATCAGGGAGAATATAGTACAATCGTCTTAGCAAGTATTTGCTAAAGGAAGGGTACAAAAATGACCCTATTTTCCCCATTGTCCTTATTAAAAGGTTTGGATCAGAGTTTGTCATCATAGTTGTGTGTGTTGATGACTTGAATATCATTGTAACTTCTAAAGAGCTTCCAAAGCTTGTAGAGTGTTTGAAGAAATAATTTGAAATGAAAGCACTTGGTAAGACAAAATTTTGTCTTGGCGTACAAATTGAGCATGTATCAAATGGAATTTTTCTCCATCAATGCACATCCATTGAGTACCCCCATGGCTGTGAGATCGCATGACATAAATAAAGATCCATTTTGGCCTCAAGAAAATTACGAAAAGCTCGTTGGTGATGAAACTCCATATCTTAGTGCAATTGGGGCACTGATGTATCTTGCAAACAATACCCGACGATATATTACTTTTGGTGTAAGCTTATTAGCGAGATTTAGTTCCTCCCAACAAGAAGACATTTGAATGGAGTTAAGCATATATTTAGATGTCTTTGGGGAACTCTAGATATGGGATTGTTCTATTCTAATGAATTCAAGTCAGAAATGATTGGCTATGCCGATGCAAGTTATTTTTCTGATCCACTTAAAGCCCGATCTCAAGCAGACTAGTTTTTTTACATATGGAGGTACAACTATATCATGGCGTTCAATGAAACAAACAATGGCTTCCACATCTTCTAACCATGCTGGGATAATAGCAATTCATGAAGATAGTCCGGAATGTGTTTGGTTCAGATCAATGACTCAACATATTCAGGAAATGTGTGGTTTTCTTATGAAAAAATATAATCCAACTATAATATATGAAAACGATGCTGCTTTGATCGCTCAACTGAAAGGAAGATACATCAAAGGATATAGAACAAAGCACATTTAACCAAAGTTCTTTTTCACGCACGATCTTCAACAAAATGGTGAAATTAATGTTCAACAGGTTCGTTCATGTGAAAATTTTGTTGATCTATTCGCAAAGGCATTACCAACGTCAACATTTGAGAAGTTAAGATAAAATATTGGAATGCGAAGTCTTCGAGAAATAAAGTGATGTTTCCATGAGGAGGAGTAAGATATGTGTTGTACACTTTTTCCCTTAGCCTAGGTTTTGTCCCACTAGATTTTCCTGGTAAGGTTTTTAACGAGGCACAAAATAAAGTGTATTAGAGATATCTGTACTCTTTTTTCTTCACTAACATTTTTTCCTAAGTGGTTTTTCTTAGTAAGATTTTAACGAGGAATATTATCTATTTTTGGACATCCAAGGGGAGTGTTGTAAAACCTATAGTAATTGTGGACGTCCACTAATCCCACTACTTTCACCCATGATGTAAATAACCTCCCACTACTTATCACTTTTACGATTGTAACTCTCACACCTCCATAACCTATAACCATGATCTTCCCCCATGTTCTCAAAGGTTAATGTCATGTTTAAGACAATCCTTTTGTAACCTTCAATGTAATAGTATAAATAGAGGCATGAAATGTGATATGGGATACACTTGAACACTTGATGAAATAAGAAAGTTATATCATCTTCACTTATTCTACTTATCTTCTTGCTTTATATTGTTACTTTGAGCTACATTTTTTATCAAAACCAACATATCTCCTTCATTACAAGGTCAAATGGAATGATTCAAAAGCGTATCTTGACTGAAATTTCACAGGGAATCCAATGGAGGCACCAAACGCAAGTTTTGGGAGGCACGTAAAATGATGAAGAAAAGCTGGGCCAAAATACTTAATATCAAAGGTTTGTTCATTTGGTCATATTTCGAGTTGGGGAGCTCAAATTTGGACAATTGTTTGGGGCAATTTTCACCTTATGGATTGGGGTAAGCGTTCTATACTCGATTTTGGTTATATTTCATTAATCCATCTTCGTTTTTTGCATTTGATTGATGATTTCAAAGGAAAATTTGGGGGTTTTGTCTAAAATTTCATAAAGTGAATTTTTGAGTTTTGAACATCGATTCGGAGTCGGATTGGAGTGAAAGAAGTGTGGTTGGACTCATAATTGAATGGGTTATTGAATTTTGTAAATTTGTCGAATTCCGAGGAGCGGGCCCGGGTTTGACTTTTTGGTCGATTTTGGGATTTTGATTAAAGATTCAACCTTTATCGATTGGGTTTATTTCCTTTGGCATTATTTGATATATTTGAGTTGATTTTTGCTAGTTTCGAGCCGTTCGGATGGTCGTTATGCGCGGGATTACCTTTTTTGCAGCATCATTTGGCTTGCTGGGTATTGAATTTTGCTTGTTCAAGGTAGATATCTTTTCTAAACTTAGTGCTGAGGGTATGAAACCCTGAAATACGTGTTATGTGATTGGTATCGAGGTAACGCACATGCTAGGTGACAGGTGTGTGCGTGTGCACCATGTGAATTGAGACTTTGTTGTTTCTATGGCATTGTACATTAGTCCTATTTTTTTAGTATCCGTGTTTTCACCATGCGATAAAGTAAATGAGATGTCAATCATGTTATCATGTTTAGGATTTATGCCGGTACAGTTGGGAGCCATAGTGGTCGTTCATTGCTGTCATTTCACTAATTTCATTGATATTTCGTACTTTTTCACATTCATGCATTCATATCATATCTCAGTCTCAGTTGTTATTTATTGATGCATCATATCATTGTTGTTGGGCTAGTTTCATGACATTGTGAGCCCATGAGTGAGACTAGAGAGATTGATGACTGATAAGGTCGGGGGCCTGTTTGTGAGGATATTGATACTATAGCACGTGAGTTGTCCGTGCAGAACGTGAGTAGTCCATGCGGATCCAGATATTGATATTATAGCACATGAGTTGTCCGTGCACCACGTGAGTCGTCCGTGCGGATTATAGCGATTGGGTTGTTAGCACGTGAGTTGTCCGTGAAACACGTGAGTTGTCCTTGCAGATTATAGCACTTGGTCTGTAAGAGCCCCTCCGGAGTCTGTACACCCCAGTGAGTGTGATTGATTATATTGAGGGATGAATCTTCCCTAGACATGGATCTTGTCTGAAGAATTTACATACCTGGAGATGGATCTTCTCCATGGGGAAGAATTGGCTTTCCTCTGTACTGAGTGACTGATGGTCAGTTAGCTATATATTCTAGGATGGATCTTCCCTCTGACGTATGGGCCATATACAGTACCGACTGGTTGAACATGATGAGTGAAAAGTGTGAGACAATGAGATTGAGTACTTTGAGAGTGTGAGTACATGATTCGTCTCTGAGATACATGGCATTTGCATGCACACATGACATACATGCATATAGATGCATTTTGCCTCATGCTATTCGGTATCACGTGATTCATGACCTTTTACACATATTGATATGTGGGCATAGAGAGGTATTTCACACTTGTTATCTGGAAAGAAAAATGAAACATCTTATTTATTTTAGAAAGGATATTTGAAAAAATTACAATTTTCAAACTTACTCATACTTTTTGCATTTTCGGTAAAAGATTTGGGTTTTCACTAAGATACTTAAAAAGCATGACTATTTTCTGGAACTGTAAACGAACTGAGCATTTTTTACTTCTGAGATACCTTTTTCATACTTGTATTATGATGTTATGAATTGTTGTGCGATATTGTCACTGCTTTCAACCTAAGGTTAGGTTTGTTACTTACTGAGTACATGGGGTCGATTGTACTTATACTACACTTCAGAACCTTGCGTGCAGATGTTGGTTGTTGATGTTGTTGTATTCGATGGGAGATGGATTGAAGATGTACCTGCATCCCGGTTGTAGCTGCCCCTTGTTCGTGCTAGCTTTAGATCTATACTTATAATACACTTTATGTACTTTTCAAACTGACGATGTATTTATTTCATTTCATCTCTGTTAATTCTATTCTTAAAAGCTCATAATTTGTACTACCACTCCTTGGGAAATGTATAAGATTCAATAAATTACTTTAGTTTTAATGTCTTGTTAATATAATCGGAATTGGATATTTACTAGTTATCTTAACTAGCGGGTTGGGTTAGGTGCCATCACCACTAGTGGATTTGGGGTCATGAAAATGCAAGAGCAAATGTCGCATTTGCGACATGGGCTTCACAAATGCTAATCTTATAAAAGTGGACAACTCATCGCAAAAAGAGAATAAGGCGGAGTCGTGTTAAAGTCACATCCGCGACTAAAATATCACAAATGTGAAGATAGCTACCTTCGCAAAAGTGGTAGAAGTCTTCGCAAAAGAGAACAGCCCATAATCGCAAATGCGAGGAATATATTCGCAAATTCAAAATCTTCCTCAGTAGCAGAAGTTTAAAAATGTGAGGGCCACTTCGCAATTGCGATAGTCGCTTTTGCGACAAAAACATTGCAAATACGATAATACACGTACCAGCACTCAAAAATCATAAAAATCATTCCAAAACCAATTTGAAACTCACCCGAGCCCTCGAGTCTCAAAGCCAACCATCCACACTAGTCCAAAAACACAACACAAACTTGCTCGCGATCAAAATATCAAAATAACCTCTAGAATCACGAATTGGCCGCCAAAACACATGAATATCACAATAAACTTCAAGAACTTCTTGAATCCGAACCAAGCACCAATCCATATAAAATCAACTCCAAATGATGCCATATTTTGCAAATCACACATAACAACCTCGAAACAATGAATTGCACCTTAAATCAAAATCAATAAACTTTTAACTTTCAACTTCTAAAACCCGCGCCCAAACATATCAAATCAACCCGAAATGAACTCAAATGTATCATACAAGTCCCCAATGACATATCAACGGCATTCCAATTTTCAGAACAACAATCCAAATCCAATATCCTCAAATTAAACTTCCGGTCAAACTGTTGAACTTTCAAAACCTTCATATTCCCAACTTTCGCTAATTAGTGCCAAATCCTTATTGAAATATCCAAATGCAAATCGGAGGATACGCCCGAGTCAAAAATCACCATCCGGACCAAATGGAATCATGAAAACTCTAATCCGAGGTCAAATGCTAAAATGTCAAACTTGGTCAACTCTCCCTACTTAAAGCTTCAATCTTGAAGTTCATTCTTCCAAATCGATTCTAAAAAACATGAAAACCAAAGCTGACGATTCACACAAGTCATAATACATCATGCAGAGATACTCACGCCCTCAAACTACCGAGTAAAGTGCAAATTCTCAAAATTACGTCATTATATCCTCCCCCACTTAACAAGATGTTTGTCTTCGAATGTGCAAGAAGTCATTCCAAAGCTACCAAATCACAGTGTAACCTTACCATGCATGTACCCAGGGGTGATCCCGTGTCACCCCGCTCCATATAATCCTACCAATACAACATAACTAGAGATCCTTACTCGAACTTTGGTCCTTAAACCTTAGAACCCAATCTCCAACATCCAGAAATAATTACAAGGTCTGAATCTCACAATTACACATTGTATAAGTATGAGCAAGTTGTATTAAGTCATAATCATAACCCAAGATTGTAACGACCCGGTCGGTCGTTCCGAGAGTTATAGCCCTGTTTCCCTATTTCTTCTTATTTATGTGTTATTCACCTATATTGCATGGTATCAGGTTGGTTCGGGTATGGAACAGTTTTGGAGTGAAATGAGACCCTTAGTCTCTTATCTAGAAGTTTAATTTGGAAAAAAAAAGTCAACTGAATCTTGACTTATAAGTAAACAATCTCGAATATGGATTTTTATTGTTTGGTTAGCTCCGTTAGGTGATTTTGTTCTTAGGAGCGAGTTCAGAATGTCAATTGGAGGTCAGTGGTAGAATTAAGCTTGAATTGGCGAAATTAGAAATTTGGTGATTTTTGGTCAGTAGTAGAAAGTTTGATATCGGAGTCGGAATGGAATTCCGGGAGTTGGAGTAGGTTCGTAGTGTTATTTGTGTTGTGTGTGCAAAATTTGAGGTTATTCGGACAAGGTTTGGTAGGCTTCGGTGTCGTTTGCGGAAATTGGAAGTTTAGAACTCCTTAGGCTTGAATCCCAGGTTCATTTGGTGTTTTGACGTTATTTTAGGTGTTCCGAAGGCTCGACTTAGCTCATATATTGATATGTGACTAGTTGGTATTATTGGTTGAGGTCCTAGGGGCCTCGGGTGTTTTTCGGATGGTTAGCATATTGGTTTTGGTGTTGTGAATTGGTGAAATAGCTGCTGGTGTGAACTTTTCTGGTGTTTCCACACCTGCGGAAGGGGAGCGCAAGTGCGAGGGTCGTAGGGGCGGTGGATTGATTGCATATGCGAAAATGGGAAGTTGAGGGTAGGGCGCAGGTGCGCAAGCTTGGACGCACTTGCGTGCTCGCAGGTGCGAGGCCTTGCCGCAGGTGCGGAGCTGGGCGATTAATATATTTCATAGGTGCGGCGCTTAGACCGTAGCTGCGGTCGCGCGTGTGCGAGAAAGAGGGCCGCAAGTGCGAGAAGCCTGGGCAGAAGGTATATATTGCACACTTCGCGAATTTTTGTGTAGTCTTCACCATTGCTATTCGGTTTTGAAGCTTTTGGAGAGTTTTGAAGAGGGAATCAAGGGGGTTTTCATTGAGGTAAGTTACTTGGGCCCTAATACTCGTGTTTATGGTAATTTCTCGTTGATTAACATGTAATTAGTGAAGATTAGGGATGAAATTGAGGGGATTAGGGCTTGGGAATTTGAGAGTATGATTTGGGGATTTGAGGGACCAAATGAGGTCGTACTTTGATAAATTTAGTAGGGTTGTACTTGTGAGTGAATGGGCTTTCTAGTTTTGTAAATTTTGTCGGATTTCGAGACGTGGGCTCGGGGGCCAGGTTTGAGCCGAATTTGGGATTTTGGAATAATTTGATAGTTTTTCTTGTAGAATTCATTCCGTTAGCTTATATTGGTGGTGATATACTCATTTTCAATAGATTTGGAGCATTTGGAGGCCGAGTCGAGATGAAAGAGCATTGCGGGTTAGAGATTTGACCGGTTTGAGGTAAGTAACGATTATAAATCTCGTCCTGAGGGTATGAAACCCCGGATCTTGACGCACATGCTAGGTGACGGGCGTGCAGCGTTGGGGATTTTGACTTGGTCCGTCTCATAGCAACTGTAGAGTTGCATGTTTTGTTGAAACTATATAATAATTATGTGTTTTAGAAAGAGTCTCTGTAAATTGGATTGAATGCCATGTTTGGGCCTTATGTCATTATTGTTTACTCTTAGGGGCCTTTTTCTTACTATCATCTCACTAATTTTGATTGGAAATATATACTTAGTCATGATTAAACTTGTTTACTGTATAACACAGTTTTATTACGCTGTTTTGCTGCACATAAATGTTGTTTTGGGCTGAGTTCCCTGTTTTTACTGAAATGCTCGAGTGGCTTCTGAGGTTTATCACTAAGTGAGGTCGAGGGCCAAATTTTTGAGGATATTATGGGATCGGGCTGCACGCCGAAACATGTTTGATATAGATCGAGGGCCCGAGCGATTTATGCCATGATTTCGCTTGATATAGCGCTAGGGCTGAAGGAGCCCCTCTGGAGTCTGCACACACCCCCAGTGAGCACAGGTACCTACTAAGTGCGAGTGCCGAGTGCCGAATGCTGAGTGATTGGGAGGCATGAGTGATGGTGAGGTATGCTCGAGGGGCTGTTACAAATGATTGTGTGTTATGCCCGAGGGGCTGTTCACGAGTGACTGTGAGGCTTGCCTAATGGGTTGTATATGAGTGATGTTTTGCTCGAGGGGCTATTTATGATTTCATCATTTTTCACTCTCTTTTGCATGGATCCTCTTTTAAAACTGTTGAAAAATATCTTTAAATGAATTTTCACCAGAACTGGATTTTAATCGAGATGATTTGACTCAAATACTGATTTGAAAGCATGTTGTATTTTATCAAATTTCATGATGCGGACTTTATGTGCTTTACTGCTCGTCACTACTGCTCAGTCTGTATTTACTATTGCTTCTTACTGAGTTGGCGTACTCACGTTACTCCCTGCACCTTGTGTGCAGATCCAGGTGTTACTGGACGTGCTAGCAATTGTTGATTTTATCTATCGCAGATCTATCAGAGTTAGCAAGGTAGCTGCCTAGCGACCACATCCCTGATCTTCTCCCTCCTATCTTCCTATAGATGTTTTAGTGAATTTTCTGATTGTATTAGTCTTAGCATTGTTAGAAAGATATGGTAGATGCTCATGACTAGTGAAACCCGATTGTCGGGCTTTACTTTGCACACTTTTCATTTGTTTTGAATTTCTTTATGAAGTTTACTATGAAATAGCTTGAAATTAGCTTTGAAATAAAATATCACGTTGTTTTTAGTAATGAGTCGGCTAGCCTAGTACCATGATAGGATCCATCACGACATGGTAGTTTGGGTCGTGACAAAGATGTAATCACTTGATATACCTCATCACTTAAATACTCACAGTAGTAACTGTCGACCACCATGGCTGCCCAAAAACAAATTCGACACCGGTAGTAAACCTCATATCTATTAGAACCTTGTTCGAAACCTTCATACATTGTTGATGATGAATGAAACATGCATAATCTCTTAACCACTCATCCGATCAATAAATCAAGAAGCTCACTCGCTCGACTAGGGCCACTGCCCAAATCCTCCGTAGAATCACTGTATCATTCTTCCAAACATTCCTTATCCCAATACGATAGTGTAAATCTCAGATCTAGAAACCTCATTTCAGCCAATATAAGCAGCCCCACCAACAAGTCTCAACATTAATCATATGGGGCCTCACAAAATAGTAAGAAAGTTAAATAATTCAGACATGACAGATAATAGTAAGAAAGTTAAATAATAAGGCTGCAAAGCAAGTTAAGCAGACATGGTAATTTTAACATTTTACTATGAATTATTTTTAATAAGGTGGAAGAAAAATACACAAACTAAGCATAAGGAGTTACATTTCATCACAACACCATTGCGGCGTGCAACCCGGTCCCATCATATCGATCCATATAGGGTACTCATTGAGCCATAATACTCGGGCTCACTGATCACATGTGCGTCAACAACAAGTCTGATGAAGTGCACAAAATATAGTTGTGGGACGATGATTAGGCACAAGTACTATTGAGAAAGACAAGTATAATTATGGTGCAATAAGCAAGTCAACATCACGAGGGCCATCTCGTCCATAATGCAATAAGGCCTAAACGAAATTACCATATGTGTGCGAAAAATAATGTGACCCTCACAAACTGTGATAACATAAGAGAGAAACACATAACATAGACCAAGGCTCAAATAACATCCATTCCGCCCGATGATATACATGTGGTAACAACTGCACAAGAGAAAGAAAATCCGATTTGATACAGAATACATGTTCTAATTAGGCTCCCAAATAGTTCCCAAACCAAATTCTGATCATTCCCGAATAAGTAAATATCCTTCCATCAGCCCATAGCAACCTCTCCATAACACATACAATCAATCACCCAATCTTTAACATTCCTTCTCAATTCGCAATCAAGGAATAGTCTTCCATCAAGAATATCCCGCCTCTGGAATTCAAGTATGTCAGAATTTCCAAATCTGATATTAACACCGCTACTCAAATGGCTAATACACCATTCATACTCCATCATCATATGGGAAAATACTCACAAGTCAAAACATAATGCATCTTCTAACATGCGAACTCTCCTCTGGCAAAAACAAATAGTGGCGGCATAATCTTGAACGCCCAAAATCGTTCGTGTCATCAAGAACTCATATCATTCCCTCCAAGACTAAATGGAAACCTTTTGCATGCAACCTTTTAACCCACACAGCGCATCACCTCTAACATGCGAATTTGCAACACTAGGTAAGATCCATAATCAACTCTGCACCATGAGTAAAGTGTACATCCCATCAGCCGCGAACCTTGCATTTTACTCAATATAGGAGGATACCACCACATGAAATATAGATTCTATACCTTTAGCAACCACCCACTCCGCCCGTGATCATAACCATGATGAACTCTTCGAAACTCATTAACACATAATCTACTCATCAGAATCGATCACCTCTAACTCAACAAAGTCACACAATTTGCAAACCCAAAAATAACTGAATCCGATATGCTCACTCTAAAGGAACCCTCTACGAACCTCGAAGTCGTTTTTTGCGTCTCTCCAATATTTCCATGTAGATTTTTCTTGATAAAAACGTAACGCATATTGGATCACCATTCGCTACCGATCTCATGCCCTACCATACACAAATTCTGAAGTCCTTAAATGCTACATATGATCTGGAACTCGTAAGAACCTTCTCGAAAGCACTCACCTTGCTCTGTTCTTCAATACACAACTAATACGCACTGACCAACCTGCACTCCACCAATACATTACTATTCAAAGAACAACCAAGCAATCCCTAAGCTCAGAAATTGATACAGCGCATGAACCTAAAATGTTTTCGTCATCAACAGTCTCCCAACTTAGCCCGAAGTCGTAGAACACATACTCGGTAATCCAATGTACAACATCTTCAAAGCATTACTCAATCCCGCATGGATATTTAGTTGAATACCTCAAAATATCATGTAACACTGGTCATAAAACACTTCCAAGGCTCTGCCAAGCACTTGCCCATCCTTGATATAGTCAAACCACTTCCCCAAATGTTAAGAAATGATAACATATTGATATTCAGCCAAAATGCATATATTTATCCATTATTGCCTCACATTGTAGCACTTTTAATCATCTCTTGGATATTAATTATATCATTTTATGCTTAATATTATATTTTAACCCTGTAGGAATAAAGTATTGTGAAGATGAAGATATTTGGAGAAAAATTAAATAACACTCGAAAGAGAAAAAAGAAAATTAAACCAATATAAAAAGGAGAAAATTAGGGGATACCCTTTGGTGTCCCCCCCCCCCCCCCAAATAAGAAGAAAATAAAATGGAGATACAATTCACAAAAACTGAAAGAAGCTCCTAAGCAAGCGAAAAGCTCACTGTCTCAAGCGCTAAGCCCAACGCGTGGCGCTGGCCTGGACGCTAGAGGCGAGGGTGTTTATTATTTTTCCCGGGACAATATATTGCAGCGCTACATGGTTCCAACTCGTATAAAAGGGGTCCTAAATCGAAGATATTGAACATACGTTGAAGGAGAGTTCACGTGGAGGAACATACACCACGCTTGGAGGACGCTTTCAACTAGTTCTTCTTCTGTTATCTTCCATTGATTTCATAGTTTATTTGTTCTAGAGTTTTGGGTGCTCTATGATGTTGTAGTTTGAAACTTGAATTGTTCTTATTATTTTATTATATTGATTTATTTATTCAATCTTGTACTTAATTATTTGATTTCTGGATCACCAATTAAATACTATCTACAAATCTAGGATTAAACTCAAAGAGGGAATTCTAGATTGCATATAAGATTCAGTAGAGCGAGATCTTGAACTCGAGCATTGGGAATAGATTTGCGGTTAGGATAGGAATATACCGAATCGCCTTGCTTGGTTATTATACGAGAATTATTAATGCTTTCTTGTTAATCCTAATTCCATAGGAATATAGTTTTTTGGTTAGCTTGAATAGGCCAGTAGTGCTTCAGGAGAAGGCTACGAGCAATATTAACAATGTCAATCAAAAAAGCAGATAAATTAATTAGAAAATTTAATTGAAATACTCAACGAGATTTTTAGATAACCCATAGCTCTAGAATATCGGCTCTCATGGAATTCATGTCTAATTTCTCCAACTTTTTCCTTTAATCTCTTAGTTTGTTACTCTAGATTAGTTGTAGTTAATAATCTTTAGAAAATTGGTTGAATAGATTAATTGTTTGGATTTAATTTAGTCGATAGTTAATCCTTAGTCCCTTTGGGTACGATATCTTGACTTACAGTCCTATATTACTTGTGCGTTTGGCCGCAACAAGCTTTTAGCGTCGTTGCCGGGGACATAGAAATTAAGTAGTCTACTAGATTAGAAATTTACTTTTTGTGTATTCAAGTTTTTAAATTTTAGCTTAGTTTAATATTTTATTATCTCTGTTTACATGGCATCTTGGAATAAGAATTGGTCGAATATTAGTTATTCTTATTTTAGTCATCCATGTCCATATTGTGGAGACAACACTTGTGACAAAATTGTGAATCTCAATCTTACGAGTGGAATTTTTGTAATGTGTGTGGTTGTCAAGGTGGCCATTGGGATGGTTGTCCTAATTCTTATTATCTTTATCATAGCTCTTATTATAACATTTCTAATAATGTTTATGAGATTTATATGAGCAATGAAGGGGAGGATATGGAACGTGATGCTCGTATTATAAACATAATGAGGCAAGTAGCCGAGCAACAAGATAAAAAACAAAAGGCTATCATGGACATGATGCGGAAATTAGCCGAGCAACAAGATGAAAATCAAAAGGCTATACAAAGAATTAGTGTAGGATTCATGAGAATGAAGGCCGAGGCAAAAGAATTGGCTAAATAGAGCGAGTTCCCACCAGAAGATAATTTTGAAGAAGCAGATATAGTGAGCCAACCTTGAATAGAGGAACAAGCTCAGCTAATAAACTTTCATGAGTCCCTCCATGATGGTCTTTCAAATATGACAGAACAACTGATAGAAGGATGAACTGAGATCAGGTCAGAGATAGACCAATTTGGCTCAGATATCCATGACTTGCGGGCTCAGTTGAATAAGAAGGTTGAGGTGTCCGATGCCCTACAACCAATTGTTCTAGTTAATGGCCAGTTTTTGGAGAAAAAAGAGGAATCCCAACTATTCGACCAAATTATTAATGATGCCAAGGTTTACGAAGTGCGCAAAGGTGAGGATGTCAAAACTGAAGCGATTCCAGAATTGGAGCGCATTGGACCTCATTCTAACCATTTTTCAACATTTTGCTTTGTTGGTGACACGAGAATTTATCCCTTTGAGCATATGGAGAAGTCAATGGATGAGAAAAAAGTGCATATATTCTGAAATTTTTTATGCCAAGGAAACAAAATGGCATCCCTCGCTTAAGGACCAAGAAGTGCAAGATGTGATACCTATCGCTTGGTTCCTTTAGTTTTACACCACCGCAAAAAGAACGTGACAGAAAGATTGATGCAAAATTTGGGGCACAATTTATATCCTCAAATTCGAAGGAAAAGTGGTTAAAGTGATGGAGTCGTGCCACGACTAAAAATAAGGCGCTTGTTGGAAGGCAACCCAATTTATTTTTCTTTTTACTTTTGTTTATTTTTTTTCATTTGTTATTTCTTATAGTATTACTTTTATATTTTGTAGTAATAAGATCATGGAGTCATATCCATTAGGCGAGTGGAAAAGCGAGAAGGTGCGTGAAACTAAGTGTGAGGTACCAGCTCTAAAAAATCATACCTGGGAGAAGTCTGAATATCCCATTGTGCTGCTAATGCTTCGGCCTTTGGCCTACCAGGGAGTCTCTTTTGCCTTCTTGTTATTTTCAGTGCACATTAAGGACATTGCAAAATTTTAAGTATGGGGTGAGGAGATTGTCTGACTAATTTTCCATGCTACCCTAGCTTAGTTGTAATATTCTTTCTTAGTAGTGATATTTAAAGAGAAAAATAATTGAGAAAAATGAAAAAAGAAAAAAAAAAGAAAATTGAGACTTTTCCTTATGATGGATTTAGTGGAAATATTTCTTGAGGGATTAAGGTCAAATAAAAAAAATTCAAAAATGTTTATTTTTGTTTCTAGTTAGTTCGAGGTAGGTAATAATTCCCCTTGGTTTTTCTTTTTGTATCGGTTCTTTTCCAAGGGATGTAACTTGAACCGGGTAATTTTTTTTAAAAACATTTTCGGATTAGATTATTTGTTTCTTTATTTTAGGAGTAGAAAAAAAGGGAGAAGAAAAAAAACTTTTGTTACTTGTTTGATACTAGCATATTTAGGCCTGAGCTTGAGTAGTACATTCCTCAGAGTGCTTGAGTAATGAATAAAATAGCTAACTTTCTAACACTAAGCTTAGGGTTGTGGCTATGTATATAGCTTATTCTTATTTGTTGTTCGCTATGATCTTGTCTGTTTTAGAGTGAAATTGATCCATCTTGATTGATACTTGTGCCATGTGCATTGAGGATTTCTTACATATATTCCATGTTTTGCATCTTAGTGTAGAACTTGCCCTGTATGTTGTTGAATCGAAATAAAAGTGTTTCTCTTTTTAGGAGATGCTAATAGGATTTCTTTGATATGTCTTGTGAGCCTTTTTAGATCTTGTACCACTAGTTAGCCTATTGAGCATGTAGCCTTTTTTTTGGAAGCCTATTTTTTCCTTGATCCATTTTTTGAATCCCTAGTGTTTGCATCCTGCATCCTTGAGCATTGTTGCTATGATATTAATTGTTAAATTTTAAGAAAAGGATAATTAAGTGAAAAATGGTGACCAATGATAGTTGCAAAGTGACGAAAATGACATCTTGAAAAGAATGTTACATGAAAAAATAGAGTGAAAAGGAAATTGCTTTAAAAAAAACGTTCTTGATAGGAGGAAATACTTGTGAAACAATTGATAAGGAGAGGGCTGATAAATAAAGTGAAGAGTAGAAAATAATAGGTTATGAAGTTTAAAAGTGTAAAGTGCTTAGGAAAATTTAAGTCACTATTATATAATTCTCCTACCTCGTTCCCTAGCCAACATTACAACTTATTAAAATCCTATTTGATTCTATTCAAGTATTCGAGCATACTTAATTAGTAGAGATTTACATAATGGGCAAGCCTGTGGTTCTTTTTGCATATATATGAATTCTTTATGAATGAGAGAGTCGTTCATTTATGCTAAGTCCTTAAATTATATTCATTCTTTGATTTGAGTGTATGGACTATTTATTCTTGTGAGGGAACTTGTTTCATGATAGATAGATGATATTTTTATCTTCTTTGACAGAGTAGGTGAGCGGGCTTAAATTTGGTGAGTTAGAGTCCCTCTATGAGATTAGGAGGTTAGAAGTTTGTTGTTTGTTTGTGACTTGTATATCTTCCACGATGATCAAGAAGTGTAAACCTGATGGTTTGAGTTTTCTATAGAGCCTCATTGTTAGTATAATCCGAAGTAGTCGTGTTTCTAGGCTTGATCTTGTCACGACCCTAAATCCTAAACCGGTCGTGATGGCGCCTATCGTGCAACTAGGATAGCCAATAACCACATGTTAACAATTTCTTTCAAAATCCCAATCAAATTTCAAGCATTTCACAGAATATACAGAGTTTACTAAATAAAGTAGGCCAATACACAGTGCCACCAACCCAAAACCGGGAGCCAACATGTCAGGAGAATCTAAGGAAAATATGCCAAAGTTATAATATTATAATAAAAAACCTCCGAATAAATAGCTAGATACAACAAGAAGGAAAAAAAGAGATGATGCGGACGCTGAACAACTACCTCTATATCCCGCAATCCGGCTCCGCACGAAAATAAATGGCTAATGCTCGGTATTTGCACCTGAATCTACACACAAGGGTGATGGGAGTAATGTGAGTACGCCTACTCAGTAGTAATGAAAATAAATCAAGTCTAAGCGGCAATAAAACACATAAAAATCAATGCCATCAAATCAAAATATTTTAAAACCAACTTCAGAAAAGTCCTTTGAAGAATGCATATTTTTAACAACTTCAACCGAAAGATTTAGTATGAAAATTAAATGAATCATATAGAGGCCCCTCGGGAAAATCATATTTCATAAGCTCAGAGTGAAAGTAATAAAACCATAAGTAGCCCCTCGGGCAAAAACATGTATCATAATAAGCCCCTCGGACATGCCTCACAGTCACTGATAATCAGTCGCTTAGCACCTCACAGTCACTCATACGTCCCCATCACTCGTCACTCGTCACTCGGCACACCATGCACTCACTGGGGGTGTATGCAGACTCCGGAGGGGCTCCTTTAGCCTAAGCGCTAATATCAAGCCACCTCGTGGCGTATCATATCCTCACAGTCAGGCCCTCGGCCTCACTCAGTAGATTCACTCAAAAGGCCCATCGGGCAAATCACTAAAACATGGTACTCGACCCTAAACATCATTTTAAATCTCAAAGTAGTGCAAATCAGGCCGAGTTTCAAAAACAGTAAGCACAACGTGGCTGAGTAAAATCATCAACAAATAGTGAGGAAAAACAGTAGTAAAAAGCCCCAAAGGGTCTAAACAGATCGACACGAGGCCCCAAACACGGCTTATAGCCCAAATATTTCAACAATCTTTAGAACATAATTTAACATAAGGTTTTGAGTAAAATATCCAATTCGTTAGTTGTTGCGGAGAGGACCTATCCACATCAAAAAATCAGTACGCGCCACATACTCATCATCCCACACGTACGCCATTCTAAAATAAATGAGAAATTTGTAGTCCGGGGTTCCATTCCCTCAGGACAAGATTTATAACGATTACTTACCTCTACCGGGCCACAACACTAGCCCACTATGCTCTTGCCCCTCGAATTGGCTCTCGATTGCTCCGAATCTGGCCAAAACCAGTTTAATATCATTAATATATACCAAAGGAACACAACCCAATCGAAAACTATCAAATTATAAAAGAATCTCGATATTCGACCAAACCTGAGCCCCGGGCCCATGTCTCGAAATTCGATTAGTTTTACATCACTAGATACCTCGTCCTCCCACGATTCTATACATACCAAGAATACTAAAAGTTGACCACAATTGCCCATTCAAATCCTCAAAATAAGATTCGAATTCTCCACCCCTTCTTCCCAACCTTTTCCTACTTAAATCCTCCAATTTATAAGCCTAATCTGAATCAGAATAGCATAGAACGATGTTAATAACCCGAGAACTTACCTTCACTGAAGAACCACAAATTCCCTTCTTCAATTTGCCTTTAAAGAGCTCCCCCCGCATGCAAAAATGGTGGAATGAGACAAATTTCACGGAGGCCCCTTTTTATACTGTTTCTGCTAGAATTTTTGCACCTGCGGACCCCCACCTGCGGTCCCAGGTGTGCACATGTTGAAACCCACTAATGGACCAATTTTTGCACCTGCGGCTTCGCATGTGCGGCCATCTCTTCGCACCTGTGGAATTCCCTTGCCTAGCCTCTTTCGCACCTGCACACAGGCTTTCGCACCTGCAGCTACCTATCCGCAGGTGCGACTAATACCAGAAGCTCACACCAGCAGCTATTTGCTGCAAATTTCCAAGTTCAAAACCCCGCCAACCATCCGTAGTCAATCCCGAGCCCCTCGGGGCCCCAACCAAACATACCAACACACCCCATAGCATTATTCCAACTTAGTCGAGCCTTCAAAACACCAAAAACAACATGAAAACACAAAAATTATATCAAATTCAAGCCTATAAACTTTGAAACTTCCAAATTTCGCCAACTACGCTGAAACCAACATAAACACCTCTGATTGACCTGAAATTTTGCACGCACATCCAACTTCTGGAATTCCATTCCGACCCTGATAGCCTATTTTCTAGAGCCGACCCGAAATCTCCAAAAGCTACCTTTCACCTATTCATTCCTAATTCTACACCGGACATCAAAACATCACTCTGAACACACTCCAAAGTCCCAAATCACCTAACGAAGCTATCCGAGCCATAAAATCCGCATTCTGAGGTCGTTCACCAATAAGTCAACTCTCAGTTGACTTTTTGAACTATTAGGCTATTTTAAGAGACTAAATGCCTAAATTCTCACCATAACCACTCCGGACCCAAACCAACTGACCCAACACAATAAAAAAACAGGCTTGCAATACATAACAAATGCAGAAATGAGGGAAACGGGGTAAATCTCACGGAACGACCGGCCGGGTCGTTACAAATTTATTGAGAGTGATTTTAATTCTTATCGAGGATGAGTAGGAGTTTAAGTGTGGGGTTGTGATATTCGCCCAAAAATGCATATATTTATCCATTATTGCCTCACATTATAGAACTTTTAATCATCTATTGAGTATTAATTATATTACTTTATGCTTAATATTATATTCTAACTATGTAGGAGTAAAGCATTGTGAAGATGAAGAGATTTGGAGCAAAATTAAATAAAACACGGAAGAAAAAAAAGGAAAATAAGCCAATATAAAAAGGAGAAAAATGGGGGAGGCGGGACACCCTTTGGTGTTTGTCCCCCGAAGAAGAAGACAAGAAAATGGAGATACAATTCAAAAAAATTTCAAAGAAACGCCTAAGCAAGCAAAAAGCTCACTGTCTCCAACGCTAATCCCAGAGCATGGCGCTGCACTAGATGCTGGAGGAGGGGGGTTTACTTATTTTACCCGGGACAATGTTATTTCGGCCCTACACGGTGCCAACTCGTATAAAAGGGTCCTAAACCTATTTTGGAAGATACCAAACATACTTTGAAGGGCAATTCACGTGGAGGAACATAAACCACGCTTGGAGGAGGCTTTCAACTTGTTTTTCTTCTCTTCTCTTCCCTTAATTTCATAGTTTATTAGTTCTAGAGGTTTGGGTGATACATGAACGTTGTAGTTTGAAGCTTGAATTGTTATTATTATTTTATCATATTTGCTTATTTATTCAATATTGTGCTTAATTATTTGATTTCTTGATCACCAATTGAATACTATCTACGAATCTAGGATTGAACTCGGGAGAGGGAATTCTAGATTGCATATAAGAATTGAGTAGAGAGAGACCTTGAACTTGAGCATCGGGAACATATTTTCGATTAGGATGGGGATATACCTAATTGCCTTGCTTGGTTATTATATGGGAATTATGAATGTTTTCTTGTTAATCCTAATTCCCAGGAATATAGGTGTTAGGTTAGCTTGAATAGGTGAGTAGTGCTTCGGGAGAAGGCTACGAGAAATATTAACCCTGTCAATCAATAAACTAGATAAATTAATTAGACAATTTATGTGAAAGGCTCAATGGGATAGTTAGCTAACTCATAGCTTTAGAATATCGGCTCTCATTGAATTCGTGTCTAATTTCACCAACTTGTTCCTTTAATCTCTTAATTTGTTACTGTAGATTAGTTGTAGTTAAGAATATTTAGAAAATTATATGAATAGATTAATTTTTTTGGTTTAATTTAGTTGATAGTTAATCACAAGTCCTTGTGGGTACAATATCTGGACTTGCAATCCTATATTACTTGTCGATCACATATATGTGTGCGTTTGGAAACATATATGCACTCCACCGAATGGAAACCTCATACAAAACACATGACCCAAACTCATCACGGAAGGGAAGGCCCACCATTTGTACTCAAATCGACACCATACCATGAACCCACTTTCATCATAACAGCAAGGCCACTAGCCACCCTTCCTAAGTTTTTGCTTACCAACCAGATATAAGAACCCGCCTCATACCACAAATGAATGACTGGAAGATTTAACACTGCATATGCTCCTAAGGCTAGACAACACATCGCGGTGATAATAAAGCATTTGTAGCCTTCTGCAATCCATATGCAGCATCACTGATCATCGACGCACATTGAATACTGAGTACATGATCACGCTCAACTATGTCTTGTAGAAAACTAAACGGGCGTTGCAAATATAATCCTGGGGTATTATACCCAGAGTCGATCCCACAGGGAATTGACGTATCAAGAAAGCTGTTAAAATACTACTCAGCTGTCACCTGATGTTATTTAAATTACTAATACTAAAGATTAAAACTAAAGATTAACTATGCTAAGGTATAAACAATTGTAATAAAAATCTAAGGTTATGGTTTCCCCCGCTGGTGAACTTACTTCTCGGATACTTCGTATAGCTTGATTAGTTATCTCTATCAATCATGAACACTCTATCTACCATAAATCTCTCTCAAGTAATTATGATAATTTACTAGACGCACTCTCTCAAGTTACGCTAGCTAGATTGCATTACAGTTCACTTAGATTGCACCCGAAGTATCGTTATCTCTAATCCAACCTCTAAACCCTCGGTTATGACTTTCGTCTATACTCTGGGAGTGGTGTTGTTCAAACAATTACCTAAATATGCACTCTCTCTCAAGTAGATACATAATAAATAGGCACAGCTAATTGAGGGCCCTTCAATCAACTACAACAAGAACGTAGTTGAACAAATAGAGTTTAATCAACCAATCAAAGCTATATTAATATCACAATAAGTTTATTCCCTAACGGGTTCCACAAGAAATTAGCTAAACATGTTCAAAAGAATCAAATCTAAAATAACTTGCATAATTAAACTACAAAGTAATGAAGAAAATATGTACAAATTGATGTTTTGTCGTCCGTATCCTCTCTAATCTCGAATCTCTCTCTTGTAGTTGTGTTTTAGGAGTCTATTTATAGGTTTAGGGTGAACCCTAAACGTGTAGGATACTTCTATTTCAATTGGGAAACACTTAAACCCGTCAAAAATCAGTTTTTCGTCGAACTGGGGACCTGGCGTTTGGACCCAAAGGCCTGGCTAACGCCAGGCTAGGGATGGCGTTTCAGCCCTAACGCATGGCTAACGCCAGGGTAGGGCTGGCGTTTCAGCCCTAACGCCAGGTAGGGTCAGGGTGTTTGGCTCTGTCGCCCGGGTGTCTCTTTTCGCGTACTTTTCGACGTATTTGCATCCTTTTAGCTCCGTTTCCATCTCCACTTCACCTACACATGAAATAAACTCCATTAAGCACATAACAAGTGTATTTTTATAATTAATGGGCAGAAAATGTAAGGTATATCACATGATAAACTATGCAATTTAGTCTCGCATCAAGACCCCACACTTAAACCTTTGCTCGTCCTCGAGCAATCAAACTACACTCTTGTACACAACTTTTTAAGCAAATATCTTAACATGTTATACCAAGAATATTTAAAACATTTCAAGCACAGAGGTGTGACATCCTCGCCTCAATA
>ML325428.1:0-26178 GCA_005239505.1 Nicotiana paniculata
CCTAGACTTTTAAGCCCAATGCTTAAAGTCTTTAAGCCCAATGCTTAAAGTCCAACAATTTTAACTATACCGAACTATACCAGCTAATGAAATGCTTGAGAAAAACCAACTTTATTACATTCACAGCAATAGCTGTAGATGCATGGTGCTATTACATTAACAGAATCACACCCTGATTCACGCTATCGGTTGACACAATTCGAACTTCTAACCTACTGATTGGACATAGAGACGTCTCGTCAATTAATTAAGCCGACCTCTCTCGTCAATTGCGCGCATAATTGTACTTAAACTAGGGATTACAATGTGATGACCCAAAAAAAAGTCATCTCTCGTTTTATAAGTCAAAACTGTGTTCTGAGGCCTTGAAAACTTCCTTTTTTTTCTCACCTCGTTTTGCGTATGCAGTCCGGGCGTATATCCCGAAAGCTATTATAAAAAAAATTGAGAAAAATGCTAAGTTGCTTTAGTAAGATATGCGAAGTAGTAAGCTTCAAAGAGTGATTATAAGATATGGAAACATTACTATCCAAATCGTAAGAGAGCTTGAACCAAGCACATAAGAAACGCTATTCAAATCACTTTCTAAGCTAAAGAACATAGCAACGTTGTTCCAAATCTCTTGAGGAAATGTTTCAGCCATGATTTTCTTTGCATATGAAACGTGATTTCATTGAGATTTTCATATTACTTGTTCCTTGTTTTGTCACAATTAACGTGTGTTAGAATATTTTCAAGATAATCGACTCAAATACAAGTGAATCGGAGGCGAATTCTAAAGGGAAAGCGATAATTGAGGCTTGAGTTTGACCGCTAAATTTGAGGTAAGTGTTTGACTTAACCTTAGTTTGAGGGAATATGTATTGTTTCTTATTTGCTGCGTGTTAATGTTATGTTCAACGTATAGGTGTGGTGACGAGTATTTATACATTGGTGTCAAGCATGCCCGTTAGTCGAATATTGTGATTTATGTGATTTTTCATTAAGTACTACTTAGGTTAAATTTGATAATTATCCACGATGATAGCATTTCATTGGTATTTCCTATTGTTGAGTATTGGTTCAAGTTGAGAATTTCTACATTAAGTTAAACAACTAAGTGAGATTGGTTATAGTTGTTTCCCTTATCGGGATGATATTGATTCTATTGTTATTTTCTCTTGCCGAGACGTTACGATTTTTATTATTGTTTATGTTATTGATTTCCTTGCCAGATTGCTATTATTGATTGTTTGGGTGAGGAAGAGTGTAAAAGCACGAAGGGTGATGTCGTACCATATTATGAAATTAAAAGCACGAAGGGTGATGCCGTGTCGTTTCTATTGATTTATGTGAGGATGAGAGTAAAAGAACGAAGGGTGATGCCGTGCATTCTATTTATTATTTGGTGAGGATGAGAGTAAAAGAACGAAGGGTGATTCCGTGCATTCTATTTATTATTTGGTGAGGATGAAAGTAAAAGCACGAAGGGTGATGTCGTACATTCTATTTATTATTTGGTGAGGATAAAAGTAAAAGCACGAAGGGTGATGTCCCGCATTCTATTTATTATTTGGTTAGGATGAGAGTAAAATCACGAAGGGTGATGCCGTGCACTTGTTTTTGTGTTGTTACTTTTGTTGTTTAAATTGATATCTAATTTATTGCTTTACTTCGTTATTTCTATTACTTGATATTTTCTCCCCTCAGCATGTTCCCCTTTTCTTTGTATTTAGCTGCTTATTTCTTGTTGATATTATTGTCTTGGTATATGATTAAACTACACAGGTTTATTTGATTGTCGTGTCCTAGCCTCGTCACTACTTCGCCGATGTTAGGCTCGACACTTACTCAGTACATGGGGTCGGTTGTACTGATGCTGCACTCTACACTTTTTGTGCAGATCCGGGTACTGGACCCTTCAGACCATAGATCGAGGTTGCTGCCTTCAGTTTGGTGGAGACCCCGAGGTAGTCCTACAGGCGTCCGCAGGCCTTGGTGTCACCTTCTATCCTATTTCTTTTCTGTTTTACGTATTTCTGAGACAGTAGTATTTTGTTTGTTCAGACCTATATTTGTAGTATTCATAGATAGTCCATGAAATTGTGACACCAAATTTTGGGAGTTGTTATTATGGATTTTGTAATAGTATTTAATTAAGTTGTTAGATTCTATTTCTTCCGCATTTTTATTTTGGTTGATCTTGTATGTCACTAACTAATTGCTAAAAATGTAGAAACAATATAGAATAACCGGTAACGTTAGTTTGCCTAGCGGGTTCAATATTAGGCGCCATCATGGTCCCGACAATCGAAAATTCGAGTCGTGACATACAGTAATATTGATAAGAAATAAAACTTAGTGCTAAAATTAATACTTAAAAAGTTAAATTAGTGATTCAAATGTTTCCATGTTTAAAGGAATTTTTCCTAGCAGTAGCAAGAATAGCCTTGTCTACTACAATAAAATAAGCCATTTCAGCACTTAATCCTTAGCAAACACTTCTTTCAAACACTCAATTGGTGGAAATCTTAGCAATACCATTGCTTTGGCCACAAAATTTTAAACAAAAACCAGAAATTTAAGCCTTCAACTCACAAATTTAAACAAAAACAAATTAAAAAAACCAACCCAGAAATTAAACAAGAACTCAAGTTGAGCTGTTAAAACCAACCCATAAATTTAAAGAGTAGAAAATTTAAAAATCTGCTAAGAATATATTTACCGATTCAGATTTGGAGAAACTCTAAAGGATTAGCACGCCGCTTACGGTGCGGCCGATTATGGAAAAGTTGTTGAGCCTGGAGGAGATTTTCGATCGTCGGAACAGAGGAGATTTTCAATTATGGACGAGCCTGGAGGAGATTGTCGATTTTCCGGAGCCTGGTAATTTTTGATGATTTTTCGGAACCTGGAAACTCGATCGATCTCCTCAAATTTTATGATGAAACTATGGAGGAGGAGCCTTGTAATTTTTGATGAAACTAATCGGGGGAGCCTCGTAATTTCCAATGTGAAAGAATTAGGGGATTTTTTCGGATGAAGTTTAACATGTTTTATATTTTAGGGGTTTACACACACACACACACACACACACACACACACACACACACATATATATATATATATATATATATATATATATATATATATATATATATTCAATTAAAACTAGATATAAAACTAAAAAAAATAATAACCAGATTGTGGGCCCCACCTTATTTTAGCGGGTATTAAAATTTTGGGTGAAAAATAAGTATGGAACTAAAATGACCATAACAATACATCCAACCGTTACCATAGATATATCTATTGCTACGGTTATATAAACCATTGCCATATATACATCTATAGGAACGTTTATTGAGACTATTGCAACGGTTCAGTTGCTAAGTATCCCGGTAGTTTCAACAATTGTTTGTAACATTTATAACCGTAACAATAGAACACCTATTGCAACGGTTATGGATCCGTAGCAATAAAAAGCGTTGCCATAGCTCCAATTTCTACTAGTGGCAACTGGTGCTGATGAAGAGTCTGTAGAACTGCCTTGAGGTGATCGGCGTGATGGTCTTGACCTCGTGAATATACAAGAATGTCGTCAATGAATACTATCACAAAGGTTACTTATTTTTTATTGTGAGTTTGTTGAGCTGCCGATAGTCGATACACATCCGTAGCGATCCATCTTTCCTTTTGACAAAGAGAACTGGTGCGCCCCAAGGCGACACACTCGGTCAGATGAAACCCTTCTCTGGCAAATCCATCAGTTGCTCCTTTAGCTCCTTTAATTCTGTCGGTGCCATTATATAAGGCGGAATGGATATAGGTTGCGTGCCTGGCATCACATCAATTCCAAAATCAATCTCCCTGTCTAGTGGAATCCCGCGGAGCTCATCCAGAAAGAATCAAGAAATTCATTTACAACCGGTACAGACTCAGGGGTAGGTGCCTCAGCACCGGTGTCCGCAACCCGGACGAAATGATAAATACACCCCCTTTGATCATCTTCGTGGGCTTAAGGTAAAAAATAAACCTAGCTTTCGGCATCACATTACTGCCCTTCCATTCAACAACTGGCTCATTAGGAAATTCAAGCATCATGGTTCTAGTTCGGCAATCGAGCTTGGCAAAACACGAATAAAGCCAATCCATCCCAATTATTACATGAAAATCAACCATCCCTAATTTAATGAGATCGACCATGGTATCCTGACCACGCACCGTGACAACACAATCTCTATAAACCCTCGCGGTCGTAATAGACTTGCCAACCGGAGTAGACACAGAGAACGGTTCATGAAGCTGTTCTATTTCTATCCCAAATTCCAGCAACATAAGGGGTAACATATGACAAGGTAGAACCAGGATCAATGAGAGCATACACATCATGAGATTGTATACTTAATATACCTTTGACAACTAGGCTTTTGTATTATGACGACTACTCATAGCATAGAACCAGCTGGGGCCTCTTGAACTTTGAGCACCACCCCTGGCTGCACCACGCCCTGCTGGTGCTGGAGAGCCTCGGGCTAGAGGGGGTACTAAAGATATAGAAACTGCAGGACTGGATGACTGATTTGTGCCCCTGCCCGAACACTAGCGGGATGCACGACACTCCCTCTGAATATGGCCTCTCATCCCACACCCATAACATACTGGTAGGTCCGTGTAGCATATTCCAAAATGCATCTTCCCATATTTGGGGCATGGGGGCCTCCATTGCTGCTGGAATCTCCCTCATGATCGACCCTGATGGTGGGAACCCCTGCTGCCCTGACTGGGCCTAAGGCGAGTCGCCTACTGCTAACCGTGCCCTGTTGGCGGTGCACTAGCTAAAGGCTGAGCATAAGACTGAGATGGCCCTGATGATCCTCCCCGGAAAGCTGATCTCCCACCACCAAATTAATCCCCAGGGTTGCCCGCTGATTAGTCCCTACTGCTACCTTCTCGTTCCATCTTGTTCTTTAACTTTCGAGCCTCTGTAGCTTGGGAAAATTCCACCGTATTTCCATAGTTCATGTCAGAATTTAGAGCAGTTGTGGCAACCTCATTAATAACCAAATGGCTAAGGTCCTGCACAAATTGACTCACTCTGTCCTCTATCGTCGGCATTATATGAAGAACATACTTTGACAGGCATACAAACTCCATGTGATACCCCCATACCCCCACACACTCTTACCACCCTGTTTAAGGGTCTCGAACTCCACAGCACGGGCTGCCTTAGTATCGGCAGGAAAGAAATGGTGAATGAAAGCATCCACAAACTCACTCCACCTCACCGGAGGGCTCCCCTCCTCGCAGGAATCCTCCCACATTTCAAACCATGAATATTCCACCCCTAAGATCCCCATCAACAATACCAGGACTGGGCACTGGGGCTGGAGGTGGAACATGACTATTGGAGGGAGGGACTGTAGCACCCTCTGCGGGTGTAGGGACTAGTGTAATCTGTTCTGGAGTAGACGAATCAGGAAGTGTAATAGTCGGGGTATTTTCCTCACCCGCATTATCAAGTAGGGAATCAACAGCCACTCCCGGGGTGGCATTGGCTTCTTGGACAATTCTCTCTTTCTTCTTAGGTGCCATTTATTTGAAGTTAGAACAATATACAAGTTAGGGGAAAATAATTGCACAATTATTTCCATCGCACGATCCAGAGTATCAAATAAGTTTATTGTTCCTAAATGTCCAAATAGCCTCAAACATATAGATGTGATCGACAACACAACGATAAGAAGGACTCTATTAGACACGGCTCCGAGACATCCTAGGACACTTTAATATCTTAGGCTCTGATACCAAGTTTTGTCACGCCCCAACCCCATGGAGCGCGACCAGCGCTCAACCGAGTGAACCCGGTTGAGAAAGCCTACTAGATGATTGCTACATGACCCGTTTGTGATTAAATAAGGCATGTTATCATTGGTTAAGTAGTGGAAGGATTATCTATATAGAACATTATAAGTTTTCCTTGCTTCATTTTCATTACATCATGGTTAAGTTCCCAAAATATATACGATTTACAAATTAGTGGAACGAGAGTTAAAAGAAATACAACATAGTCCACTGACCTATTCCAATACCCATACACAACACATGTAAATGTCTACGGAGACTTTGAGGATACAAAAGACAATTATGATAATGCCGGCAACAAGGCCCCAACTATACCTCAAAACATGTAAGCATATAGACAAAAGATGTGCTGTATGACCCATGGAAGAAAAGGTGCTCACCAAGATCGCTGAGAAGGTTGATCCCCTTCTTAAAGGGAGAGATAAACATTCACACTCATATCCATCAATTCTTGCTAAATACTTGAAGATTAACAAGAAGTCCCTCATATTGAAGGTAAGAATCCACACCCTAGCCTTTAATTTCAAAAATCTAGTAAAATGGGGATAAATGGTAAGACAATTTTTGGGTGTGGAGGTAAATACCTTGCATGCATGTGTTCCTAAAATAGGTGGGAAGTTTATGAAATAAGAATGGGTGGAAGGATGGTAGAATGTTTCATAAAAAGCCCTTAAGAACAGTAATGCACATATAGTGTTTGACAAAATATTCTACTGAGCAAGAATTGCGATTATTCTCCTAATTTTGGGTTAAATTTTGCTATTTTATTAAAATAGATTGAAGTTGCTAAATTCTGTATCATCTTAAAGTTTTAAAAAAATCTCAATTGAGTTATGTGGCTAAACTCCCTTCTTCTTAGAATCGAACCCCTAGTGTTCGGGTAGATGGTGTAAGTTCATAACTTGATCATGCTAGAATTGGCTGCCTTAAGATGTTGTGTTGAAAGATTCGTGTTCAATAATTGTTCTAAATGTTTATCACGTCGTAATGCTATTTTAGAATGTGTTTGAAATAAGAAATATGTGTTGAAAAAGGTTAAGGATTCATGTCAAGAATCAAATGATGGTTGCTATGCCAAATTCTATGAAAAACATATATGTGCTTAGGATTTTCCAGGCCTTCTTCCTTATGTGTGCAAATGAATTTTATGATAGATATTATTGATGTGATAATAATGTCGGATATGAAAAAGGGGAAATCTTGAAAATGTAAAGTACAGCCAAGATCTAAGAACGATTTAATAAATAAAGCTCTTCGTGCCAATGTATCGAAATATGGGAAAGAAATGTAAAGTGAGATGACTGATTGAATGGATGATGTCTCAATGGATATGGCTAGCAGATCTGGCCGTGATCGGACGCCTTGCCGCACACATGGTTGTAATTGTGCTGGATTGATGATTGGAATTGTGGACAAGGTTGATGCCTCAATCGAGGCGACCTAGCCGGCCGGGTCGAGATCGGACTCCGTGTAAGAACACGGTGGTATTGTGGATATTGGCACATGGCACTAAGATTACCAACCTAATAAGATGAAAAGTAAACAGAGAACTTATGTGATCACCTACTTGATATTATAGTACTTTGTTTGAAGCTTTTATTGTGCAACATGTATGTTTCCCCTGTTATTTGTTTCCTTATTCCTTCTATTGAGGTTGGTGTTTAGCTTTACATACTAGTACTATTCGACAGTACTAACATCCCTTTTGCCGGGGGGCACTACATCTTTGAATGGATGTAGGTGGTTCCATAGCAGACAGTGTCGATCGTAGCTAGCGGTCCATCCTCTTCTCAGTGATCTTGGTGAGCCCCTTTTCTTCAAGGGGTCATGTGGCACATCTTTTGTTTATATGCTTACACGTTTTGAGGTATATGCCGGCATTATCAGAATTGCCTTTTGTACCCTTAGAGGCTCCATAGAAATTTACGTGGGTTGTGTATAGGTATCGGAATGGGTCAGTGGACTATGTTTCATTTATTTTAAGACTCTCGTTCCACTAATTTGTAAATCATATGTATTTTGGGAACATAACCATGATGTAATGAAAATGAAGTAAGGCAAACTTGTAATGTTCTATACATATAATCCTTCCACTGCTTAACTAATGATAACGTTCCTTTTTTAATCATAAACGAGTCGGGTATCAATCATCTAGTAGGCTTGCTCGAACAGGTTCACTTGGTTAAGCGCCAGTCGCGCTTACTAGGGTTGAGGCGTGACAAACTTGGGGTGTCACTAAGTCATGAATATCTAACAACCAGTCTAGAAACAGAGTCTACTATAGTCTATGCCAAATGCCAATACAAGAGAGAAAAGATAATAAGAAAGGAGGAACAAGGACTGCGGACACCGACAACTACCTCATAAGTCTTCGATAATCAGCTCGCGCCCGAACTCATCGACCGCCAGAATCATACACACCTGGATCTGCGCATGAAGTGCAGGGTGTAGCATGTGTACAACCAACTCAGCAAGTAACATAATTAAATAAGTAAATGAGAAGCACTGGCGAGCTATGTAAATACAGTTCATTTCAGAAGTTTTCAGTAAAGAGTGAACATGCTTTCAAATCTGGTAGTTTAAGTCAAATCAGTTTGAGCTCAAGTTAACAGATATGAATCTTCCAGAAATTTCACAACAACAGATAACAACTAAGTGAAAAAATAAATAAAAGCAAGTACAACCTCTTAAGGTAGCAGTCACTCGAATCATCTCAACAGCTCATACTCTCGACTCTCAGCCCTCAATACACACTCTCAATAGGTAGTTGCGCTCACTGGGGGTGTACAGTCTTAGGAGGGGCTTCTTCAGCCCAAGCGCTATATTGATGTCACGCCCCAAAATCCATAAGGTCGTGATGGCGCCAAACATCATTGTCAGGAAATCCAATCATTAAATAGTTAAGTTAAATTTTCCTGTTTTAGCATTTATGAAAAATCATTAGCTTTCACTTTATCACATAATAACTGAATAAAATTCGTTAAGTAAATACAATGGTCTAAATATTCTATTTTAGCAAATATATCCCAAACACATCCCAGTACCCGGTGTCACAAGTACATGAGTAATTTCTAAGAATTTTACAATGTCTACGAAGCTTGTCCGAAATACAACTGGACAAGGAAATTAAAATAAAAGAATACAATACGAGGGAGACTTTGTCAGCTGCGGATTGCCTCCGGATAATGCAGCTAGCCTAAGTATCCAAACTAGCCACGTCGCTATGAAGGTACCTTTGCAATAAAAATGCACAACAACTGTAGCATGAGTACGAAAACAACGTGTACTCAGTAAGTCGCCCGCCTAACCTCAGAGAGGTAGTGACGAGAGGTCGAATTAGACACTTGCTAGAGGTCAATTTAGTATATTCAAGTGAGACACTAAGCATGGATGTCATAGACAATTTATTAAGATCAAGAATAATTAATGTCAACCCTTCCACATTTTACACCTTAAGTCTTCATCATTTTATTAACCAATAATCATACATGGATGATTTAATCATTTAACAAATAATCAACGGGAAAGAACAACTTCTTCCAAAACTTTAATAACTTTAAATCTCTGTTATTTCAGTCAACAACTTAAGATATCCAGGCCAGTAATCAGGTAAAATCACAGCAAATACACAGTAAATATCATGCGCAAGCAATGCCGAGGGTCGAACGACGCGGACCAACAATAATAAATTATGTACTGCCGAAGGGTCGAATGGCTCGAACCATAGATGCATCTATTTGCCTCGCTCGCGAATCGATAATGCGATGCGGTCAACATAATAACAACAAGGCTTGCCTGCTAGCGAAGCATACCTGCGACTCAGGTGCTCATATGTACACGTATTCACATAATAAATCCACATTTTTATCAAGAAAGCAGCTTCTCAAGAGAATGATAAAATTCCTCTTAAAGGAACACGAAAATTAGCATTTAAATATTTGTTTTGAAACTCATTCGCCAAGTTTAATAATATTCAATAATATAACCTTATCAGGTATACTATCGGAGGAAATAAGTTCTCTTTCTAGATGATTAAGAAAAATGAACTCTTGTCTTCTTATATATTCAATTACTATTTCGATTATATTAGCGGTCTAATATTATTGGCAAGATCATAGGTACAACACGCAAGGCATGCTAGTGGGTCCTAGACTACCTAGACATGGCATAATAGTAGCTATGCACGGACTCCCGTCACCTCGTGCGTTCGTAACCCCCGCAGATAGTAGCACAAACTTAATTAGTTCACCTAGGGGGAAAATTTCCCCTCACAAAGTTAGAAAGGAGACTTACCTCGCTCCGAAATCCCATAACTGGCTTCCAAGCCCTTCCGGCGACTCCAATGGATGCACAACGCCCCAAAACTACCAAATTACGGGCAAAGCAATGATAATTCATTCTAATACTCGTAACAAATTCAAATTATATACTCTCCCAACTCCTCTCATTGAATTGACAAAAATGCCCTCAAACCCACGTGCCCGGATTCCGAAATTTCTCGAAGATATACCCTACCCATAGTCTTACTAACTCAAATACACAATTTACTCTAAATTCCATGGTAAAATTCGTGGCTAAAAACCCAAATACAAATTTCAAGGTTTCCTTCAAGATTTCCCGATTTCCTAGTATTTTCTATGTCGAATTCCATGCATAAACCTTGTATTTAACTTGAGATGAGTGGAAATAACTTACCTTATGATCCTTGACGAAAACCCACTCTTGAAGCTCCTCAAAATCGCCCATGCCATTTGAATTATGAAAGAAATGGCCAACAAATCTCGATTTTAAAACATTCTTCCCAGGCCATTTTTCGCACCTACGATACGATCTTCGCACCTGCGCTTCTGCAGGTGCGCCCAAGAGCCCGCAACTGCGGCTTCCTCCTCCTCCAGCCGGATTAGCACCTGCGACCCAAAGCCCGCATATGCGCCTTCGCAGGTGCGGAAATTCCATCGCACCTGCGATCCTAGCTAAGCCAGCCCACTCTCGCAACTGTGGCGCCAAGGCCGTACCTACGGCTCCGCGCCTGCGACCAAATCCTCGCAGGTGTGGTCACACCAGACACCAGCAGCTCTAGCTCATCTTCCAACTTCAAATTTGAACCGTTAACCACTCGGAATCCACCCGAGGCCCCCGGGACCCCGTCCAATCACACGACTCAGTCCCATAACATCCCACGGACTTGCTCGAGGCCACAACTCACATCAAACAACACCGAAATCACAAATCGCACTCAAACTCAAACTTTATGAACTTTGAAATTTCCAACTTCTACATCTGATGCCGAAACCTATGAAATCACGTCTGATTGACCCCAAATTTTGCACGGAAGTCATATGCGACATTACGGACCTGCTCCAACTTTTGGAATCGCATTCCAACCCCGATATCAAAATTTCCACTTCAGGTCGGATTTCTCAAAAACCTTCAAATATCTATCTTTAGCCAAATGACTTCAAAATTACTTAGGGGCATCCCAATTCACTTCCAATCGCGCTCCCAACTCCAGAATCACCATACAGAGCTATTCCCATGCTCGGAATCCTAAACGGACATCAATAACACTGAAATGCGCTTCAAGCCAAACTTAGGAAATTTTTTTCAAAATGCTGACTTCCAGATATACGCCGAAACGCTCCCGGGTTATCCAAAAACCGATCCAGACATACGCCCAAGTCTGAAAGCATCATACGAATTGCAGGAACCTTCAAATCCTGACTATGAAGTCGTTTACTCGAAATTCCAATCTTGGTCAATTTCTCCAACTTAAGGCTTCTGAAATGAGAATTTTCTTTCCAATTTGCCTCTAAACTTTCCGAAACTCGATTCTGACAATCCTACAAGTCATAATACCTGAAACGGAGTTTCTCATGACCTCAAATTGCTGAACGATGCGCTAGAGCTCAAAACGACCGGTCGGGTCGTTACATTCTCCCCCACTTAAAGAGACGTTCGTCCTCACACGTGCTAAGAACTGCTCTGGAGTTATCTGAAATCACTGTTTAACACTTCGATCACATACTCGTGCTACCACATCCCAGTTGAGTACATTAGCTTGATCAAATCTGAAGATTTCTTCTTTTATCCATATAATAAGCTTAGAACCCAGTTCCAACACCTGAAATTCTCTGCCAGGCCTGGTTCCAATATATAAACACCGTATCAACTACCCCATGACATACCAAAACATGGGTGCATACCTTTGCTGAATCAGCACCATGCACCGCATAATTCATCATTTAGCCATCGTGACATTCCTTGAACCTTAATAGCCAAAATTCCACGAATCTGATGCTCCCAATGCACCTCATGATATATATATATATATCCTGCTATAATGCTGGCGATACCACCACAATAGAGAAAGTGTGTAGAAATTCATAATCAACTGTCGAGTTAATAAATCCTTGAATATCTCCTATTGACTAGAATCATCACCTCATTACAAGCCAATAATGGTAACTGTCCTTTAATGTATTTCACATACTCTTATCGCACTTGATCCCTGATCCAATAATCTCGTCTCACCCAGTATGAACTACTCAGACAACAAATCACCCCCAAACATGACCAACAGTCTCACATGATACCACCACGCGCCAATAGGCCATAACTCGAACATGATACATAAAGGAATAACTCAAGAAGGGACTACTCGACTCACGCAACTAATATGAACTTTCTCAGAAAATAGGAAGTAAATTACAAGAAAAATAAATATAGGAACCTTACTCATCATCACACTGTTGCGGCGTCCAGCCCGATCAAAATAACATACTCGTGGTGACGTGCCACCCGATCCTCACATAAAATTTACATAAGAAGATACACGGAGTTGAATCGCTCACTATTACAAATTATCGAATATCCGTCACAAGCACGCTAAGTGCATAATACCTTCCTGGGGAGACTAGTAAAGCCATATGCTATAAAATTCAAGCACAACTGAGGTGCGATATGTATATATACTCTAAATCTCAAGAGCCCTCCTGTTCACATAACATCATCATTACGCTGAATCTTAACACATAGGAATTATCAAGCTGTTTCACAACTCACACGGCACAATCATAATAGCCTTACATGAAATTAATGTAGACGGAACAACATATGATATTCCAACACCCCTCCTTGAGGAGAGCTATACTGAAAGAAACACATCTCACTCATATGGAGCCCATAATCATATTTAATTCCACCCACCAACATCGAGTCTACCTTGCTCGCACTGAACTGGGCTAATAGCTTTTACCTGGGTCCATACTAACCCACTTCCTCTCATAATACACAAGAACAACCATCATAGCCAGGACTAACACCCCATAATCCTCAATCAACTGAATCGAACACCTTCCAAGCATAAATTCTCAAATAAGCAATGTTGCACTTCCTTATAATTGGTATAAATATTTTGTTGCTCATCCGAGCTCATGACATCCTTGATAACACCGAACAGCAAATCTCGATTCTTACTCCCAGTTACATACTGCTTACCGCACCTAACATACCAATATGAGATAGCGCAAGAATTCCATCATAACTTCTGAACCACTAATAGGGTGAACACTTCATCATATAGAAACCTTTTACTTACCTCAATTGAAGAGAACAACCACAACACACGAGTGAATTCCCATAATCACAATACATGTAAATCCTTAAGTAGTGGTCTAAACCACCATAACCCTTCTGGAATCCGCCTACACCTGAAAGGCCATAATACTTGAATGCTTCCAAATAAAAATCTATTTCGATGGCTGACAAGCCCCACCCACACCGGTACAAGCCATATGCATAACTTAATCACACCGAAGGAACTGATCACTGCCGTAAATGTGTCATTACAACCATGGCAAATCAATATATCTTCTTTTAATCATCTTTAGTTGCCTCAGGAATAATAGTAACTTCCTTCAACTCATAGCAATTCAACCTTCACTCATCTTAAGTGACCTTGATGCACGAGACCACGCTGCCTAAATCCCGCAACCCGTCTCATTCCCTCATGATAATCTTTCTACAAATCCGTAGTTTACTCATCTTACTCCCCCAATACTATCCTGCACGCTGAAAATAACATACAACACACTGACCATTTTCCCCTTCTAAGAAATTACGCTGCAAAAGCTCAATTCTTAATTATACAACTGCCTTTAACCCTTAAATGCCACATTCTTAACTTTTGAATTCAACCCCTATTGAGAGTCACCTACTCTGACTGGTCCTGAACACAAGCAACTCCAAGGCTCTTCTAGAACATGAACACCCTTTCCAATGAAACACGTGACTGAGTCACTACCCTTACAACTTGCCTATGCCTTAAGCATAAATTCTGAATCTTTCAAAGCCTATCCCTGGTCCGACAGGGCCAACTTTTGCACACATTCATCAAATCCCATGCACAATCACCATTTTACTCTTTTCTCTTAGCTGCAATAACTTGCCAACATGCTGACAATCCGCAACCCCATGATAACACAATTCTACGACCCAACTGCAGGTGGTGGCACTCCCCCACTTAGCCCAAAGCCACTCCTTGCACTACTCTAGACCCTGCTGAGATCCTTTCTCCTTTTTTAACATGATCTTGCTCAACCAATCAGTCCAATTCTTCCAAATTCTCTTGCATCATTCACACATTCTGCCTCCTATCGAATGGCCACTAGAATCCCTCGCAGAAACTTGTCAACCATGCCACCGCTAACCTATTCACCGGAGATAACCCACCTGTGAAAATCACCAACGGACACCTTCCAACGACGCTGAAATGCACATTCTCTGCTACATCAATACCCCATCCTACGCCCTTCTTCATTTACCAACTTTACTAGTCCGTCCGCTCCTCATGGACATCCATTAAATGCGCGAAAATATCTTCTAATTCAAGCTATACTGCATCCTTCTTCATATCAACAACTCCTCTCTGCTGCATCCAACCTTCCACCGAAATAACCCACATTTCAACTTAAGTTCGTAGACCCAATCTCCATCCACTAAAACTCTCAAACCTTCCCTCAAGGTAGGCAGCTATCTTATCACTGAACTCCTGTGCTACGCTGTCACTCTCCATCTTGTTAATCTCATTCCTTTAAACAACTGCCTGATTTCCGTTCTTTACACCTGACCTCTTAGAAAAGGGAACCACCGCCTAACAATTATCACATGCCTTCCTTCGTCATATGCTGTCCAATTCAATATCATTCTCTACAGCTCTTACACCAGTAGATCACCGCGACTTCAAACTCTCCGAAGATCATCTTTCTCGAGTTGCCTTCATTAGAAATAACTATTCAGTCCGGAACCACCACACACCACGATCTCTAACAACCGCTTCTTCAATGCTACATCACAACACTTTGACCCAATGCAACTGAAGAAACCACAACACCGACATACTTAAAACATTCCATTTGATCAATGACGACGATAACACATCACAATTGAATACCCCACCTTACTTAAAAATGACAAGTCTTACTACTTTATCAACCCCAACCGCACCATTCATAATCCAAATGCCTTTCCTCTGCCGGAACTAAAATACCGAATTCTCAGAATCACACTCTGAGAAAACCTCCCTTCAAACCATTCATGAATCACACTCTGAGAAGACCTCCCTTCAAACAATTCATCAGGACTCAAGATATGGGCAATAGTTCTATCATCATATCGACATCGCGCAATAACCAATCCTAAGCATCATCACTTCCTGATCATAGCCTTAAGGCTCTCAGAAACACAGTTACTGAGCTGAAACAACATATTATCCTTCTGAAGGGCCATAACAAAATCCCCCAACCAATTACACATGGAAAACATCTCGCATCATATCCATAGCACCATTTCAATTCCTCAAATTCCCGATTCATAGCAAGCGCTTCGCGACGTATAAGATTGAGTAGGGAGAAACATAGGCATAAACCTGAAAGGAATCGAATCGCACGATGAGGAATCAAGAAGGGAAGTACTCCTAACAGCCCTGTAGCCTCTCGAACATAAGTACAGACGTCTCTGTACCGATCCGCAAGACTCTACTAGACTTGCTATTGGCTCGTGAGACCCAAGGGAAACTAGCGCTCTGATACCATGTTGTCACGCCCCGAAATCCATAAGGTCGTGATGGTGCCGGACATCATTGTCAAGCAAGCCAGTCATTAAATAGTTAAGTTAAATTTTTCTGTTTTAGCATTTATGAAAAATCATTACCTTTCCCTTTATTACATAATAACTAAATAAAATCCGTTATGTAAATATAATGGTTTAAATATTCTATTTTAGAAAATATATCCCAAACACATCCCAAACCCGGTGTAACAAGGACATGAGCAATTTCTAAGAATTTTACAATTTCTACGAAGCTTGTCTGAAATACAATTGGACAAGGAAATTAAAACAAAATAATACAATACGAGGGACACTCTGTCAGCTGCGGATCACCTCCGGATAATGCAGCTCGCCTAAGTGTCCAAACCAGCCACATCGCTATGAAGGTACCTATGCAATAAAAATGCACAGCAAGTGTAGCATGAGTACGAAAACAACGTGTACTCAGTAAGTCGCCCGCCTACCCTCAGAGAGGTAGTGACGAGAGGTCGAATTAGACACTTGCTAGAGGTCAATTTAGTATATTCAAGTGAGAAACTACGCATGGATGTCATAGACAATTTATTAAGATCAGGAATAATTAATGTCAACCCTTCCACATTTAACACTTTAAATCTTCGTCATTTTATTAACCAATAATCAGACATAGATGATTTAATCATTTAACAAATAATCAATGGGAAAGAACAACTTCTTCCAAAATTTTAATACCTTTAAATCTCTGTCATTTCAGTCGACAACTAAAGATATCCAGGCCAGTAATCAGGTAAAATCACAGCAAATATGCAGCAAATATCATGCATAAGCAATGCCGAGGGTCGAACGGCACGGACCGACAATAATAAACTGTGCAATGCTGAAGGGTCGAACGACTCGAACCATAGATGCATCTATTTTCCCCGCTCGCGAATTGATCATGCGACGCAGTCAACATAATAACAATAAGGCTAGCCTTCTCGCGAATCATACCTGCGGTTCAGGTGCTCATATGTATACGTATTCACATAATAAATCCACATTTTTATCAAGAAAACAGCTTCTCAAGAGAATGATAAAATTTCTCTTAAAGGAACACAAAAATTAGCATTTAAATCTTTGCTTTGAAACTCATATGCCAAGTTTAATAATATTCAATAATATAACCTTATCAGGTATACTATTATCCACGGAGGAAATCAGTTCTCTTTCTAGATAATTAAGAAAAATGAACTCTAGTCTTCATAGATATTCAATTACTATTTCGATTATATTAGCGGTCTAATATTACTGGCAAGATCACAGGTACAACATGTAAGTCATGCTAGTGGGTCCTAGACTACCCAGACATGGCATAATAGTAGCTACGCACGGACTCTCGTCACCTCGTGCGTACGTATCGCTCGCAGATAGTAGCACATACTTAATTAGTTCACCTAGGGGGACAATTCCCCCTCACAAAGTTAGAAAGGAGACTTACCTCGCTCCGAAATCCCATAACCGGCTTCCAAACCGTTCCGACGACTCGAATGGATGCACAACGCCCCAAAACCACCAAATAATGGGAAAATCAAGGAAAATTCATTCTAATACCCGTAACAAATTCAAATTATATACTTTCCCAATTTCGCTCAGTGAATTGACCAAATGCCTTCGGGCCCATGTGCCCGTCTTCCGAAATTTCTCGAATATATACCCTACCCATAGTCTTACTAACTCAAATATACAATTTACTCTAAATTCCATTCTCAAATTTGTGGCTAAAAATCCAAATACAAATTTCTAGGTTTCCTTCCAGATTTCCAAATTTTCTACTAATTTCTATGTCTAGTTCCATGCATAAACCTTGTATTTAACTTGAGATGAGTGGAAATAACTTACGTTGTGATCCTTCACAAAAACTCACTCTTGAAGCTCCTCAAAATCGCCCATGCCATAAGAAATATGAAAGAAATGGCCAACAAATCTCGATTTTAAAACATTCTGCCCTGTCCATTTTTCGCACATGCGATACGATCTTCGCACCTACGCTTCCGCAGGTGTGCCCAAGAGCGCGCACCTGCGGCTTCCTTCTCCTCCAGCCGGATCCGCACCTGCGACCCAAATCCCGCATATGTGCCTTCGCAGGTGCGGAAATTCCATCGTACCTGCAATCCTAGCTAATCCATCCCACTCTCGCACCTGCAGCCAAATCCTTGCAGGTGCGGCCACACCAGACACCAGCAGCTGCAGCTCCTCTTCTAACTTCAAATTAGATCCGTTAACCACCCAGAATCCTCCCGAGGCCCCCGAGACCCCGTCCAATGACACCACTCATTTCCATAACATCCCACGGACTTTCTCAAGGCCTCAAATCACATCAAACAACGCCTAAATCACGAATCGCACTCAAACTCAAACTTTATGGACTTTGAAATTTCTAACTTTTACATCCGATGCCGAAACCTATCAAATCATGTCCGATTGACCCCAAATTTTGCACGCTAGTAATATTAGACATTAAGGACTTGCTCCAACTTCTAGAATGATATTCTGACCCCGATATCTAAATTTCCACTTCTGGTCGGATTCCTCAAAAACCTTCAAATTTCTATCTTTAGCCAAATGACTTCAAAATGACCTACGGCCATCCGAATTCACTTCCGATCGCGCACCCAACTCCAGAATCACCATACAGAGCTATTCCCAGGCCCAGAATCCCAAACGGACAGCAATAACACTGAAATGTTCTTCAAGCCAAACTTAGGAATTTTTTTTCAAAATGGTCACTTCCACAATATACGCTGAAATGCTCCCGGATTTTCCAAAACCCGATACGGACATACACCCAAGTCCGAAATCATCATACAGACTTGCAGGAACCTTGAAATCCTGATTCTTAGGTCGTTTACTCAAAATTCCTATCTTGGTCAATTTCTCCAACTTAAGGCTTCTGAAATGAGAATTTTCTTTCCAATTTGACTCTAAACTTTCCGAAACTCGATTCCAACCACGCCTACAAGTCATAATACTTGAAACGGAGCTGCTCATTACCTCAAACTGCTGAACGATGTGCTACAGCTCAAAACGATCTATCGGGTCGTTACAATTGATGCGGCGTGCTGCCCGATCCAATATTGTAGTGGCATGCAACCCGACCCATAAAATATATATATACATATATATATATATATATATATATTCATAAGTTTTGTTGCAGCGTGCAACCTGACCCATATACGTCACATAGCTCACAGCTCGGCAGTCAGGCCCTATCTCAGTCACTAACCTCTCCAGCCTCTCGGGCTCACAGAATATCATAATAATCAGCCCAAACAAAGAATACAACCAGTATCAAGAGGAAATGAGAGGGAACAAGGATATAACACACAAGTAAGACTGTAAGAGAGTATAAGTCGGCAATTACCAGTCAATTCAACAAGTATACGACCGCTGCGTATCCCAACAGTGATATCATATGGCCTAAGCATGGTTTCTAACATGAAAGGCAGTCAATTGCTCAAAAACAAGGAAAAACAGGTAATAACAATGGGCTATTTGACTTTACAGACTCACGGCACAAAACCAATTCTCAATCCCTCACGGTGCACGCTCAAACGCTCGTCACCTAGCATGTGTGTCACCTCCAAATATTCACATCATACCAGGTATAAGGGTTCAATACCCTCAAAACGAAATTTAAGATTGGTACTTACCTCAACCGTGTAGAAATCCTACTCTAAAATGCCTTTGCCTCTCGAATCGGCCTCCACATGCCCTGAAACTAGCCACAAACAGTACAAGATAATCAATAGTAACTCAGCAACCAACTCATCAAGTAACATAATTAAATAAGTAACTGAAAAGCAGTGACGAGCTATGTAAATACAATTAATTTCAGAAGTTTTCAATAAAGAGTGAACATGCTTTCAAATTCGGTAGTTTAATTCAAATTAGTTCGAGCTCAAGTAAAACAGATATGAATCTTCCAGAAATTTCACAACAACAACAGATAGCAACTAAGTGCAAAAATAAATAAAATCAAGTACAACCTCTTAAGGCAACCGTCACTCGATTCATTTCAACAGCTCATACTCTCGACTCTCAGCCCTCAATACAAACTCTCAATAGGTAGTTGCACTCATTGGGGGAGTACAGTCTTCGGATGGGCTCCTTCATTCCAAGCGCTATATTGATGCGGCGTGAAGCCCGATCCAATATTGTTGCGGCGTGCAACCCGACCCATAATATTATATTTGTTGCAGCGTGCAACCCGGTGCATATACCTCACATAGCTCACAGCTCGGCACTCAGGCCCTATCTCAGTCACTAACCTCTCCAGCCTCACGGGCTCACATAATATCATAATAATCAGCCCAAACAGAGAATACAACAAGTACCAACAGGAAATGAGAGGGAAAGAAGATATAACACACAAGTAAGAGTGTGACAGAGTACAAGTCAAAAATTAGCAGTCAATTCAACAAGTATATGACCATTGTGGATCCCAATAGTGATATCATATGGCCTAAGCATGGTTTCTAACATGAAAGGCAGTTAATTACTCAAAAATAAGGAAAAACATGAAATAACAATGGGCTATTCGACTTTACAATCTCACAGCACAAACCAAGTCTCAACCCCTCACGCTGCACGCTTACATGCCTGTCACCTAGCATGTGTGTCACCTCCAAATATTCACATCATACTAGGTCTCGGGGTTTCATACCCTCAGAACCAGATTTAAGATTGGTACTTACCTCAACCGTGTAGAAATCCTACTCTGAAATGCCTTTGCTTCTCGAATAGCACTCAAAATGCCCTGAAACTAGCCACAAACATTACAAGATAATCAATATTGGCTAAAAGGATCAATTCCACAAGAAAACTACTAAAATATAGCCCAAAATCCGAAATCAGCTCAACCAGGCCCACCGGGCCCACATCTCGAAACCCGACGAAAGTCACAAAACTCAAAAGACAATTCACTCACGAGTCTAACCATGCCAAGTTTATCAAAATCCGGCCTCAATTGTGCCCCTCCAGAACCCAAAAATTCATTCTCCAATTCCCAAGCCCTAAACCCCCAATTTCACTTCAAAATCTCACTAATTAGGTGGAAAATCAGTGGGGAAACACCATTATTGAAGATAAATAGTCTCAAGGAACTTATCTTAGTGATAACTTCGAAGTCCCTCTCAAAATCCCCAAAATCCGAACTCGAAAATGATGAAAAATCTCAAAGTCTTCTATTTATAGGTTCTGCCCAGCACAACCGTAGCATGACAATCTAGAACAACATGACATGGAAACAACCAATCCATACCCAAGATTACGTCAAAATCGACCATACTTGTCACACCCCATGTTTTTGTACGGGAATGTACGCCGTAAGTAAATTGACGGAAGCTCAAAAATGGGATGTTACATCCCGTATTTTTGTACATTAAAGTTTCATCGTAAGATAATCGACTAAGCTCGGGAATGAGATTATTTTGAGGTTATAAGTATTATTCTAGTCCAAACAAGTGATAAGTAAATTCGTAAAGGTGAGAGGGTGAGTGAATCAAAGAAAATGAATTTCGTCGAAGTTTGGCATTTTGGGATAAAATACGGTCTAAGCTACAATATCCGATATTTATGGACTTGTGGAATACAAGGTACTACATTACCATGATAGTAAGGTGTATAAGGTATGTTAAAAGTGAGTTGTATTTTAACTAAGTTGAGATAATTCTTAATTATGGAGGTATTGGTTAATTATTGGGTAATAGGAGATTACCTAGTTAATTAAGGAGTAGTTTAGTGATTAATTAAATAATTGGATAAGATTAACCCCCCCCCCCTCCCCGTGGAAGCAAGCCACCCTAAGATATATGTCTCTTAAGTCATAGGGATTATGTGGCGAGATTAAGGGCATGTGGTTAAGCCGCCGCATAAGGTGGGGCCCACATCCATTTTAACATAAGTCATCTCTAACTTAAAAGAGAGATGCATATGTAACGTGAGATTTTCATAAGTATCTTCAACAAGGTTTTCATAAGTATCTTCAACAAGATTTCATAGCATCTTAAGAAACGTGAAAACTTTCAATTATAAGGGAGTACAGTGCAACCTTTCTCAAGAATATTATACGGATTTACTCCAGTCTTTCCGTCACATGTTTTGTCGCAATTAACGTGTGTTAAAGGAATTTTCAAGAGAAACGACTCAGTTATGTTAAGGCTATCCCTTATTTTCTTTTGGCATGATCTATACGATACAAACAAAATTAGTAAATTCACAACTTCCATAAATGACTCTATTCATAGAAATGTTAGAGATGCTTATGTTCTTGATTACCCATGTGTCCTATTGCTTTATTATCTGTTCATGGGTCTCAGAAAATACGTAAGTTGATGAAGTTTACTTCATTATATTAATCAAAGGCATAATGGTCTTATGACGTTCCGAGAGATTTTATTGACGTACTTTCTCATGCGTTGCATTCATTTATACATGTACATTGACCCATGACCAAATGGAATTATATACTCGTATATATGTATATGGCATATGGGAAAAGGTTACGCCGCGCACCACCACCTGATCAGCTGGTATATGTTAATAATTTGCCCACAGTGGCCGAGATGATAAGATGGGATGCTCTCAGAGGCTTGATGATGTTATGAACGCATATAACCATGTATGGTATGACATTTATACGCATATGCATGACATTATAAGTATTACATGGTTCACAAAGCTATTCAGACTTACATGTCGAGTCTTTTACTCTATGGTTCTCCCATGTCTATCACTTACTGATTTTCATTCCTTACATACTCAATACATTATTTGTACTGACGTCCATTTTTCATGGGGACGCTGCGTTTCATGCCCGCAAGTCCCGATAGATAGGTCGCGATTCCTCCATGTAGGCTATCAGCTCAGCGGAAGATGTTGGTGCGCTCCATTTGCTCCGGAGTTGCTAGTTTGGCCAGTATGATTTAGACACGTATTGTTTGGTATGGAGGGGCCCTATCTCGACCTTTACGATAAACATGTACTCTTAGAGGCTTGTAGATATATGTAATGTATACAGATACTTGTATGGCCTTGTCGGCCTATATTTTAAGTATATAATGGATCACATAGGCCTTATAGGCCCGTATGTCACAAGTATGAGTTTCTATGTCAGGTTTGGTTGTTATATATCAGTTATTCCCTCATGTTTACTCTAGTTATCTGATGACGCCCCTTCTAGCCCACTTACCTATGATGATGTAATAAGAAATATACGTTACGTTGGTACTCAGTTGAGTAAGGTACCAGTTGCCCGTCGCGGCCCATCGGTTGGGGTCGTGACTATACTAAGCAACAAAAGATCCACTCTAGTCTCCAGACCCCTAATAGTCACCACACATGACCGATATACACAATCCACAATAATAGTATCACCCATCGGTGTAGACATATGAACAAATGAAACTAGAAACTCATGGGGCATATCCAGATAATGAGCAAAATACGAGGACACATATGAAAAAGTGGAACCAGGATCAAATAATACAGAGGCATCCCTATGGAAAACTGAGACAATACTTGTGATCACAGCATCCAAAGCTATGGCATCTAGTCTGGCGGGAAGAGCATAGAAACGGGCATGACCGCCCCTTGAGCGGCCTCCCCATCTCGGGAGACCCCTAGCTTACTGAGCTCCACCCCGAGATGGCTGGGCGGGTGGTAAAGTAACTGGTGCTGGAGTCTTAGATTGGCTCCTCTACTGAGCTGGATCTCCCACTAGGTGGGGACACTATCTCCTGATATGACCAAACTCTCCTCACTCATAGCAACTCCCCGGTGCTGGTACTGGGGACTGAAGGGAGCCCCGAGCACCGGGATAATTGGTAGAAGGACCTGGCATAGACGAGCCTTGACCCGATGGAGCACGGGACAAACTTTGATCTGGGAGGGCATTGAGAGATGAATGACCCTGCTGATAACTGTGGGAACCATGGCTAGATGATGCACCATGGTGAATTGGGCGATCCGTCTGAGCATGTCTGAAAGGACGACCCCTATTGTGGCGGAACTGACCCGCAGAAGGAACACCACTGAATCCACCTGACAAAGAGGCCTCTTAGCCTCCCTCTCAACCCGCTCCCGGCTGGGACCATCTCAATTTGACGAGCAATGTCGACAACCTCATCAAAGGTAGCACCATACACTCTTTCTATAGTCATATGCAATCGCATTTGAAAAGTGAGTCCATCTATGAACCTCCTTATCCTCCTTGTCTGTGGGAACCAACCAGACAGCATGATGGGCCAACTTAGAAAATCTCATCTCATACTGCGTCGCGGACATATCATCCTGACGAAGCTGCTCAAACTGCCTGCGCAGCGCCTCTTTGCATGACTGAGGCACAAACTTCTCCAGGAAGATAACGGAAAACTCCTTCCATATAAGGGGTGCTGTGCTGATTGACCTACGCCTCTCATAAGCCTCCCACCAACTGAAGGCATCCCTAGAGAACTGAATAGTAGTGAACAAGACCCTAGTGGTCTCCAGAATACCTGCTGTATGGAGCATCCTCTAACACTTATCCAAGAAGCCTTGTACATCCTCACCCTCGGCACCACTGAAAGATGGAGGCTAGAGTATCCCAAACCTCTCCAATCTACACTGCTCATCATCAGGCATAACAAGAACCACATAGTCATGAGCAGCTGCAACTGGCAGGGCTAGTGGTGCCCCTGGTGTCTAGAGCCCCTGTACCACCTGCTCTGGTGTGTGGGCGGCTGGAGTTTGAGCACCTCCCCAGGCCTGAGAAGTGGCTACTGCAGTCGGAATAGAGACGCCTAAGAAAGATTGGTGCACACGGTCAGAATCTGAGATAAGGCCTTCTGAAGGCCTGGATTCACAATGGGCACAGGTGGTGCTTGAGCTGGTCGCACAGGCTTATCCACAACTGGAGCTTGCTCCTAAACTGGGGCAACTAGTGGATTTACAGGTGCTTCCCTAGCTGTTGTGCGAGCTACACCTCTACCCCTACCGTGGCCTTTACCGCGACCTCGGCCTCTCGTGGCCCTGACTGGTGGTACTGGTGGCTGTTCATCCTGCCCCGTAGTACATGTCCTCACCATATGTGAGAAAATAGAACAACAGAAGTTTAGTTACCGGAATCAAAATATACAGATGACAAGAATTCAAGAATGTGAAATTCCCTAAGGGTTCGGCAACCTCTCTAAGATAAGTACAGACCTCTCTGTACTGATCCGCAAGCCTCTACTAAACCTGCTCAAGCCTCTATTAAACCTGCTCATGACTCATGATACCTATGTAACCTAGGCTTTTATACCAGCTTGTCACGACCCAAAATCCTAAACTGTCGTGATGGTGCCTATCGATGGTGTTAGGCAAGCCGACATTTTCAAAACACTTCCAATATTTCACAGAATGATAAATCAAAAGCTTTTAAATGACAGAGTTTTCGTAAACATGAGTTAACCCAAAATACAATGCGGAAAATAGCCCCAAACATCGGAGTGTCACTAAGTCATGAGCATCTAAACAACCAGTCCAGGAAATAATGTCTAAAAGTGTGAGCATGTAATTTTTACCATACCAAAATCTTCCTACAAAATTGATAAACAATTTATTCCTATTTATTTTTAAATTTTTTTAGGATTTCTGTTAATTATTTGAAATTATTTGCATTTAGTAACACTTTTCATTTTAAATTTATGAAATATCACAAAAACTATTTAAATCTTCATCATATTGCATTATTAGGTTTTAATTTATTTTAATACCTAATTACATAGTTTAGTTATATTACTAAAAGGAAATTACAAAAAATTGTTTGTTCTTTGACATTTTTTCTTAGTCTTAGTGTTAAATTAGTATTTCTTCTTAATAACTTAAGATTGACTAATTAGTTAAGTAATATAGGTAGATAGTTAGTTAATTTTACAAATTAAGATAACATAGTACTTAATTAGAATTTAGTTAAAACTAATTAGATTTTTAGAAAGTAATTAAGTTGAAGGTTAATTAATTTTAACCGGACTGGGACAAGTTTAAGCCAGCTCAGTTCCAAATTTCAAACAAAAATACCAGCCCAAAACACCCCAGCCAGTCCCCCAAACAGGTCAAATCCCGCCTAAGCTAAAACGACGTTGTCTAAGCGCCAACTAATTCAGGTCGTTGATCTTCGATCTAACGGTCCGGAACTGACTTCCCCCTTAGTATGTAAGTGTCCTAACCCCCCCCCCCCCCCCCCCCCCC